>CM057135.1:25436865-25716865 GCA_029964075.1 Patiria pectinifera
ATTTGGCCTTGCGTGACAAGCTTTGGCGTCCCTTCAGCAGAAGCGGGACCAACAATTGTAGTGAAGTCAATCAACCCAGGGAGTAAAATGATGAAACCTGAACCTGAAGCCAGAGCTGGAGACAACACCAAGATTTCGTAAATTCCCTTATCGACCCCTCCATCCCTTCAAGGCATCCATTCTAGCTGGCCATTAAATAAGCCATCGTTGTTTCTTATTCATGCAGCGCACTCGCTTTCTGCCTATCATCTTCATCAGCGACTACTCATATGATCCCCAATCCCCCCACCCCCAAATCCCCCACCCAGGGGACAGATCCCGAGCTGTGACTGAGACACCTAGCAAGACATCAGCCGACGCTTCTGACAAACACTAGACTTGATTGATCGAGGGGGGGGGGGGGGGGGGGGGGGTGACATCGACTTCCCAGATGAGTAGTGATAAGAGGCGAGTAAAACGAGCGTGGTGCTTTAGTTTCTCATGCATTTTGGATGAGCCAAGCTAGCGTCGGCGAAGATCAGATAAGAAGATGACACGTGAGAATACTGCAGGCATGAAAGTATAAACACAGACGGGATGTACAAGCCTTTTGTTGCTTTTCTTTGATAAAATGCCAACGGCTTTTTGCGCCTGGCTGTTGATTTTTGGGCCTGATTTCTTTGCCTCAGATATATGCATGAACATCAAGCACAGACATACAACTTCACAATAAATTTTTAAAATCTTACTTACACGTAGGGAGAAATAGCATCAGCTATTTTTTCTGTATACAAAGCTACTTTTTTCTACTGACTTATTCTTTAAAGGGAATAGCCTACAACATTTGCAAACATCAAAAACAAAACCACCAAATTATTATGAAATACCTTGCTGGACTGTGTTAGTGAATGACAGTCTAAAGCATCCTGTAAAATCGTGGCTCCTAGTGTACTGTCATTTTCAAGAAAAGTGGTATTTTTTTTTCAATGCTGGTTGGCTGACCAGCGTTGGAAAAAAAAAGTTTTTTTTTCAAATACTGCCCCCAATTTACCATATTTAGTTAGTTCGTATTTTGTTTCAATCGATTACACACCTACATGTACATGTATGAACAGGTACAGGTATAAGCCAGTTAGACTGGTTCCCTGACCTTACAGTTCCCCGACGTCTATAAATTGCTCTGTTTTCTTTAGCCTTGCCACCAAAAAACGGAAGGCTTATTTTTTTTTAAAGTTTGTTTCGAATATCCAGTTTCCAAAAGCAAAACCCAACAGTGGGATTCAAACTGAATTTTTTAAAATCCAGATTTATGTGCCAGCCCTACTTTTGTTCTTTGGCAAGACACTAGAAAAGACAGATTGTGGCGATCTGGAACTGCTGCATCTCAAGGTATGTGACCTGCCATAGCATAATGAGGAATAACCCCCACCTGTGTTTTTTTTTCAAGTTACCGTATGTACCGGTACATCTTGTTCAAGCGCAAATCATTGGCTTTCTGCATCTTAATTTATTCTAAAGATATACCACAGGAACGTCAACAGTGTCCCGCCAAACATTGCCGACCTGATTTAGAGAAAAACGGCTTTGAAAAAAGACACGCATTGCGCTGCCAAAGGCATTGAAAAAAATCTTCAGTTTTTCCACTTTTGGGGTTTTTTTTCGCCAACAAAATTGCATAGTGTTAATATTGTATACCTTGGCTACTCAAAAATACAAAAAACTCAAAATTCGTTTTGACAGGATTTTCCTAGTATATCTGAGTTTAGGCGTCGATTACTCAAAACAAGGTTTTGGGGGACATTCCTCATCATGCCACAGTAGGTCACATATAAGCATCACATTATTCAATTGTACGGTGCAGTTTTACCACACGTAAGAAACCGACTAACACATATCACCTTGCGACAAACATACTGAACAAAGAACACTAGATGATATGTTGCCACCTCCACAGCTTATAGTGGCTCAGTGGTGTGAGTGCATTGGTAACAAAACACGACAAAGTGTGACTGCGGAAACATTCAATACATTTGTGATACATGATCTGTGAGGCCATTCCTATGTCGCCATGAAAGGAAAAAAAATACTCAAATAAGAAGAATCTTTGTTCAATTTTTCATCCATGTACAGAGTGGTCCAAAAAAACCATTTACACTTTTTCAGGTGTACATTTCTTGGAATTGGGGAGACGTGTTAAAATTGTTTCAAGCTATTCCTAAACTACAGCATCTTTGTTGGATATGGTGAAAATGGTGCTGAAAATAAAGCCTAAATTAAGAAATGGCGATGGTTTAAAGAAAGATGGTCAAAAACCAGTTTGTCCACACGCATGTCCATGAGATATGGTCAACACAATAGCACTGCATGCACAAAGAACTGCAATAATTGTATAATAAGGTCTACATGACTGCCATAGACGTGGACAAACTAGTTTTTGACCATTCTTCTGTAAATAGCCGCTAATTTCTTAACATGAGGTTTATTTTCAACACCATTTTCACCATATACGACCAAGATCATATAGTTTAGGAGTATCTTAAACCAATTTCAACATGTATCTTCAAGTTGGAAAAATCTGCCTCTGAAAAAGTGTTAACTTTTTTTTGGACCACCCTGTATTAAACCCAAAGCCCAATTTCACGTAACCCCTAACAGTGCCTCAAATACTGGACTTCCCTCCATGTTGTGAGCCGCACGGTGACGCGTGCTAAATTGCCTAGAAAGTTGTGTTCTCTGAATTTGAAACCTTGACTGTTTTTTTTTCACTGGACATTCACAATGGAAGCTACTTTCTAGTTAAAAAGCAGGAAAAATCAAATTCCCTACCTTTAAATGTCTAGATGTCCTGCAATTTTCAGGGGAAATGTGGAGAAAGTTTGTCCGAAACGATTGGAGCCTACTTCAGGTAGTTCAAAATTGGGTCAACTCTTAATTTAACCACTTAATAATGAAGCTAAATAATGTGTGAGGCATTATGAAAATGATAACTACTCTTCCAACAATGTTTTTTTTTGTACAATAACAAAATATCAATGCGATGACCCCAAAACCATTTGTTTGTCTGTGTCACGGCCTGATAACCATTCTTTAACGTGCCGCCTCCATCCAACTTTCAACTGATATACATTATTGATGCGCTAAATTGCCGGCGTGAGACCGCTCCGCGGGGCACCGTGAGAAAAGTCATCGGGTATCGCTTTGAATAATGAATGCTGGAAGTCAAGCGTCTCCGCGAACGAGAACGTGAGAAATGACGAATAGATAAAGATGTGATAATAGTGAACTGATAGAGTACTACATGCAGTACTACGTCAGAACATTGAGACAAAAAAATTGGGGTGTCTTTATTTTGCTAGTTTTGTATTCTCTGATTCATCTGGACCCAATTTCAAGGCATTTTTGAGTAGAAGATATTGGTTAGAAAAGGCCAAGCCCGGTTTGACAAAATTAGTCGGCTTGTTCTGTTTTTGGTTCAATTACAATGTCATTGCTGGCCACTGCTACCGTGCTGTAAACCAGGTCATATCTGATGTATAATGTTGGAGACTTCCATGCCCTAATAGAGGACGAAGACCTTTCAACTACATTGATGTGATTGGCAGCGACACCCAATGTGCAATTGAAGACCTTCCATACATAATGAGGGATAAAGACACCTGGCGTGGCGTTGTGAACGAGATCTCGGTTGCGCCCCTAGATGATGATGATGTCAGTGTGATACTTTACAGTGGAAGTCATATATTGAACTTTTTTGTTGGAATGTAAAAAATGTGAATATAACAGTTACAGAATGAGAGGTTCTGGACAGATTTGTCAAAAAGACAATTTTGAGGACCTATGTTTCATTGAACTTTTAAGGCCATGTTAAAAACTTCTCGTTCCCACCTACTTCCTTTTTCCTGCGAGTCTCCTTTTTTTTTTCCTTCTAATTTTTATATGATACATTTGCAATTTATTTTGTCTTTATCTGTTTCCAACAAATTTGTAGCTACATGTACATGTATGTATGCATGTTCAAAATCAAGTAGAAAGGGGGACTGCTCTTTTGGACACAATATTATCAGCAAAAGAGTCAAGAAAAAGGAAGAATTTCAGTGGAGTGCTGTGGCCTCGTGGTTAAGGACACTGATTCGTGGTCTGCGGGTAAAGCTGCGGGTTGTGGGTTCGAGTCCTGGCGGGGTCATGGTGCGTGTGCCCTTGGGCAAGGCACTTTGTCACTCATTGCTTCTCTCCACCCAGGAGTAAATGGGTACCTACATGTACCTGTATGAGGGCAGTGATGGTTATTGTGATTGAATTAGCTTGCTTGCGCCTAACAGGCTGCATCGAGCTGTATACTCCCCAGGGAGCTGAGATGGTATTTGGAATGTTTAATTGGCCTAATAATTAGGGGTAATAATAATGTAAAGCGCTTTGATCTTAGTTAAAAGCGCTATATAAGAACCTGTTATTATTATTATTTGTTATTAGAATCCATCCGCCATCTTGGAAAATCCGCCATCTTGAAAAATCTGCCATCTTGGGGGAAAACAGGGCTCTCCTCTTTCTTTTCAAAAACCCAGATGAACCATTATTTTTTTTACTTGGCCTAATCTTTACTTTCTACAGTCTCTGAAGTCATTCATAAAATAACTGAAAAAATTTAAAATCACAAATCAAAAGTGGGCATCGAACCCGAAACCTGCCAAAACCGTGTACTTACTCCGATCGCTGAAGTCGTCCACTAGGATTATCTCGTGGATGAGCTCGGGTGGCGATTGGTTGAAGACGCTGTGGACGGTGCGCTTGAGCGTGGACATGGCCTCGTTGTGGAACGGAATGACCACGCTGGCGTTGGGCAACCTCTCCAAGTACTGAATCTCTTTACACCTGAGGGACAATAATTTGACATTAACTCTTTCGCTACGGCGAGCCGCTGACAGTGGCACACAAAAATTGTACATGTCGTACAGCAAACCGCTGGCAGCGGCTCGGTGACGTCGCTGTGAATAAACAGGGGTATCCCCATAACGTGTGCCTTATCTACATAATTTATATCGTATAACCTCTGACCCTAGTTTGAGCCGCTGCCAACAGCTCTCCGTCGCGCCGGGGTCTGCTGCAGGTTATTTTGAGCAGTTTGTTTATAGTTAGACATTTAAAGATGGCGGCATCCACATCGACACTCGGCGGAATTTCCAGCGATTTATAACGTACAAACATGAAAAAAATCGGGAAATTAAATTCCGTAGTGAAAGAGTTAACTTGCTGTTACTGGGTAGTATTTCCAATATAAGTACCTTTACTGTCATTCAGTGTCATTGATACGATAAGAATATGATTAATTACTAAAACTAGCACATAAGATGCACAGTATAGAAACATAATCGGATCAAGCAGACCACAGCAGACCCAGACTAAACAACTAAAACTGGGAAAAGGCCAATAGGTTTTATTCACGAGTCGGCTATATTAAATTGAAAGCGAGGTAAAATGTTCATTTTTGGAACTTGCGAATAGAAATGAAAGCAACATCATAAAGTTAATTACAAATTAATACCAGTCTGCTCTGATGAATAATTTAAAATTTGTGATTAAACATACCGCAATGCCTCATGTACAATATACATGTAAGTTATCCCGTAAGCACGAGTGGAACACGGAATAATGAAGTGCGTCTGTGTCCCACATTCGGCCTCTTGGTATGTGGGACACAGACGGACTACCTTTTCCATGTTCCACGAGTGCGAGCGCGATAACGACTTTATATCCAACCACACTTGATGCTCAGCGTGGAGGATTTATTCCTCCATGCGCGCCGTAAATACAAAACTAGCATCAGTAGCATGCTTTACACGAACCTTTTAGCGGTTTAGTGCATGCAGCTGGAATGTCGCTCGCATCTTGGAATAGCGCAATATGCATGGTGTGATATGGACCGTGCAATACAGTACAATTTCACACGGTTGTTGCCGTGGATCGACCAATCAGGATCGAGAATACAAGTTTGCTTGAAGATAATAGGTTTTCACGAGTCAGCCATATTACATTGAAAGTGAGGCAAAATCTTTCTTTTGGGATTTTGCGAATATAAATAGGACACCAACAGGGTCGATGAGGGGATTTGGGTTTTCAGTCCCTACCTGATTCCGTGGGTTTCCCCCAGAATATTCTTCTAGGGTTTTCCTCCCACCTGTAAAACTGTCATTTCTTCACATTGCCTCCTCTCTACAGGTTAATAATAATAATAATAATAATTTGGGAGGCTAATCATCCTTACTCGCAGCTGAGAAGCTGAATTGCGAGGGACGAGGCTACAACGTGGTCGAGCTAGCTCCAAAGTCCCAGGATTTTCCAATGACTGTGGGTACCCCGATATTATTATGCACAAACGGGCCACTTTAACCTTAACTAACTGGGCAGTTTTGCTTGAAAACTTCCTGAATCCCCCACAAATTCTCTAGTGGGTTGGAAGTCTACATGCACATGTACGTATACATGTACTTGTTAACATTAAATCCCCGTGTAAGGGGCCATTCAGAATTTTCAATGTTTTAAAATTTCGACTATTTTTTCCAAATTGTGGGTGGGTGGGTCAAGCTAAATAATTGAAAATCGAAATTCACTTTTTTATGGGAAAAAAGAGCAATTTTTTTTTTAAAAATTACATCTTTTGACTTTTGTTTGTTGTCTAAAAGTTGCAAAGAGACAGCTTTTGCCTCCGCCCACCACTCAGCAGCAATGGATTTTTTCCGAAAGGACACGCAACCCGCACAGGCCCGCCAGTGGGATGTACATGCAAGTGCATGTACATTTCAAGGACCTTGGGGGTTAAGGTTGATACAAGGGGGAAAAAATGGGTGGTGGGGGGGGGGGTTTTACATGTACCTTGGGTTTCGGATGTCTTTGATGGATCTGTCCAATGAGATCATGTCGCTGACTCGCTCGTTGAAGCCGTTGGCTTTTGTGTCTGCACCCGCCGTTCTCTTGAGTTCCTCCGTGAGTACAACACCAGCACCATGCTCGCCTGGACCTAAATAGGTTAAGTTGGGTGAAGCAATATCACAACTCTTTATAATTAGGTTAACCCTCCAACTGTTTTAACAGTCACAGACAGTCAAAAAGTCCATCTACTTCCCTTGCCATGCCTTTTACACAGGCTAGTCACAAACAGTCAGATCATATTCCACACAAGCACTCTGACTAGTCAAATTCAGTCAACAGACAATAGCAGGAAACTGGTGGCACAGCTGGCTTATCAATCACCCACAGTCAAAGCATAGCTGTATCAAGTTACATAAACAGTCACAGCCAGTCCATTTCGCTTTACCGTATGTAGGCTGGGAGCTCTGAACTGTTGCAAATAGTCACTTGATTGATTTTGACTGAAAGGACTACTTCGCACAGAATGCATGTTTGCATGGGAGGGCTTAATAATAATAACAATAACAACATTGCGATTATAATTTAGCCCTTTTACACTAAAGTGTAAAAGCACTTCACAACCCCTACTCAACAGGCCATGAGACCAGTTTTCTGCAGCAGCTCGAGATCAGCCCAATCTGGTCTCTACCCTCACAGCTATCCATTTACAATGTATACCCCAGGGTAGCGAGAGGCAATTGTAGTAAAGTATCTTGCCCAAGAACACAAACAGAACTTTCATTTGATGTTTGCACATATCTTCTGTAAATATGACTTTGTTTGTTCTCGAGTGGCGCTTGTCGTTGTGTTTTGGCAATACCTGGAAAAGAAAAGAAAAAAAACCCCACAAAGACAAAAAAAAACAAAATCTAAACACACCAGCACCAACCTGTTCTTAATTTCTCGGCTTCTATCCTCGCGTAGTCGTGCCAGTCTTTCTTTCTTAGTACTTGTTCTCCCACTGCAAAATTCCTGAATTGGTTGCCGCCTGCAGCAGCCACAGGGGGCAGGGCTTGGTTCTGTTGTGCCTGAAACTGTGGGGGGGGGAGGAGGAAAGAAAAGATATGAAATCACAAATACCGCACAATCAATGCTATTCTTGCAAGTTCTTGGAGTAAAAACATGTCTGAGATTCATGTACATATGTATGTATACATGTATAACGTGTATGTTAAATCTACATTCATTCAATATTGGATTTATGTATGTATTAAACACAATTAGGCCTACCCTTTCTCCAAGCAAAGAACAAATATTTAGAATTTTTTAATTATTCTCGTCAATCAGTCTTTTTCTTATTTCATGAAATCAGGAAATCCTGAGAAACATGATTTAACAGTTATTTCTAGGATTATCGTACTTTTAGCCAGGATTTACCAAATTTGACTTTGTGTGAGTGTGTCAATGTAATGATCGATCAAAAAAGCAGTGAAATAACAGCATCTGAAATTTTCTAATTTTGTTTTCAAAAAAATGCATATATGTTTGCAATTTTTTTGTTTTAATGCATTCAATTGCCAGTGGATATAGGATACATTCCATGATATTATAAAGAAAAGGTAGCATCTGTCTAGGTGTTACTGTACTGCCAAATCTTGTGAAATTGATTAATTATTGATCCTACTGAAGTGACGGACTGCCCAGCTGTTTGGGGAAATAAAAGATTAATTTCTGCCTGTTGTTTAAAATAATTTAAAACAAATAACATGTACGTATCCAAAGTGAATGTTGTCTTTCGGTTGTAATTAATGCAATTTCCGCATGAACAAAACGATGTGCTAATCAACATACAGTCGAATCTCGTTAGTACAAACTCTGTTAATACAAAATTCTGGTTTTAACAAACATAAAGCCTTAGACCCGACTGTGAATTTATGTGCACAATGAATGGGACTGATGTTCCTCTTAATACAAAATTCTGATATAACAAACAATTTGGCTACATGTAGGTCCGAACGAGTTTGTATTAACGAGACTCGACTGTACATTGTACCCGGTAATTTATTGAGTTTTTTTTCTTTGAACAAATTTCAAATTTACACAAATTTCCCCATTTTATTTCATTAGGAAAAGGCTACTTTTTTTTAATTTTGGACATTTTTAAACCTCTATACACACTCTTACTTTGGGCTGCTTTTGACCCACTTTTTCCAAAGTAGTCTGATTTACAGCAAGATTTCTCCGATCAGCGTTGGAGGAAACTGTTTTTTTTTTTTAAATGCCCCTAATTTTTCATATTTAGTTATTCCACATTTTCTTGGTAATTGATTACACACCTGTGAAGGGGTACAAGCCAGCTAGACTGATTCTCCGACCTTATAATTCCTTAACGTCTATAAATTGCTTCTTTTCATCTTAAGTGGGGTCAGGGAACCAAACTGCAAGAACATGATTGTTTTTCTTGGGTTTTTCCATCATCTACAAGCCCAAAACGTGAAACAAGTCAGTGTAACAATATTTGTTTTAACATACTATTTCTCCGAATCCATTTATTTCTGAAAATTCCAGCAAAAGCAAATGTTGTACATTCCCATTTAAAGGGAATGTACATCATTTGCTTTTGCTGGAATTTTCAGAAACAAATGGATTGGGAGGATTAGTATGTTAGAGAAAATATTGTTAAACTGGCTTGTTTCACGTTTTGGGCTTGTAGATGCTGGAAAAACCAAGAAAACCTATCATGTTCTTGTAGTCTGGTTCCCTGACCCCACTTAAGATGAAACGGAGCAATTAATTCACTTCGGGAAATTGTAAGGTCAGAGAATCAGTCTAGCAGGCTTGTACCCCTTCATAGGTGCGTAATCAATTGCAAAGAAAAGTCAGAATAACTAAATATGAAAAATTAGGAACAGTTGTTGGAAAAAAAAAGCAGTTTTCTCCAACGCTGGTCGGCTGACCAGCGTTGGAAAAAATACAGTTTTTCTTCAAAATGTCAGCACACCAGGAGCCACGATTTGAAAGGATGCTTTAGATTGTCATTCCCTAACAATTCAGTAAGGTACTGTATTTCGTGATAATTTGATCATTTCATGTTTTGATGTTTGCAAATGTTGTATCTTCCCTTTAACACTTCACCTGAAAATATCCTGCAGGGTTTTAAAGGGTTTTTTTGCTCTGAAAATTGACTTCCCACTAGGAGTGTTTAATACTACAACATTTTGGAATTCTCACTCACCTGTGGTAGCTGCACTCTTGGCAGTACTGCGTTGTCCTTGTTGCGTATTAACACCCCCTCTTCCCCGGCCCCGCCTCCCTGAATTCTCCTCCCGCCGCCGGCGCCGTCCGACTCAATGTCCTCGGTGCCCCTCTTGATGAGCACGGTGCCCACAAAGAACAGTAGAAAGATGAAGGCCAGGTACTGCAGCATGCGTCGTATATGAAACCTCATGGTGAAAATTTGTTGGGTTATTTTTCTGTAGCCAACGGGTCAGCGTACATGTACTGTCCACTGGCTGACTGAGTCGCCGACTGACTTACTGAGTCACCGAGTTTACATTAATGGCCCAACGTCAACATTCCAGTTGCAGCTTGATTATCTTATATCTCGTAGTACTGATGCAGTTTCAGGAGCTTTTTTCCAACTTCGTTGCTTGTTCCGTTAAGCGACTAATGAACATGCTACAACATTTAACTGCATGTACATGTATGTAGAGAATGCAGTTTTTGTACTGCTCACACAAATTCTGAATTTATAAAAAAAAATTCAAACAATTTGTCCGCAAGAACTAGTTGAAGATCCAATCACAGAAGCCCATCAATGCAACACAGACAAGCAGGAGATGGTCATAAAAGTTCCACAAATTTTTAAGAAAAGTCCGGCAATTTCATCCTCCTCTGCCCAGCATTTGTACAAATCAGATCCACGGTTTAGTAAAGACAATTTGTCGCGCCAATCGAGTGGTATTTTAAAATCCACAGTGTAAAAAAAGCATACAAAAGCACGCACTAGTCGTTCTGTGGTAGAGCACACGATATCTTCAATTTGCTAAGTACGTTTAGTATCTCCTGTTCTCTTCATCCATGTGTAGCTCGGTGGTACAAAAGAAAGGTTTTAAAATCTGCGCTCACACTCATGTGGTAGTCATCCACAGTACATGTCCAAAAGCGCGCAGTAGTTCTGTGGAAGCGGATGCGGTATCTTCACTTGAGTATCTACCGCCCTCATCAGTTCCGACGTGTAGTAGCTCTGCAGCGCAGAACGCAGAATGTTCAGCACGCGCTCCTATTGTGGCGTGATGTGCTGTTCGCTTCCACTGTTTTACTTGTCCGTAGCTCAGCACATGTGCATGCATGTGTGTGGACCCCACTCTAGGCTCCCGGACTACAATGAAACAGCTGCAGACGAAGCGTCATGCATGTGTTGCCCTGCTTTCCCTTGAATAATCGTCACGTCACTCACGCACCGTTACAGTGGGATCACGGCCATAGTTAATATTCCGTGTGGCAGCCACTTCCTGCGGGTATTTTTTTACATTGTGACGGAGTAGGGGTCTGCAATAAACAGAAAAAATAGGTACACTGGTCACGATATTTTCAAGATTTATTTTGTGTACTGACTTATAAGGGACACTAGAAGTAACCTGCTTGTTGTACAATAATACGGGATATACATTAAAGGGGTTGAAAATGGATATATCCTGCCGCCGAATTTTCACCGTATTTTTATAAATAACCTTAATGATTGACAATTATCACAGACATGTGGTAACTGACATCCACAAAGGCTTTATGTACTGCCACACCAAAGTGGTGACAACATACTTTTAAAACAATTTTTTTGGGGGGGGGGGGGTTTCAAGTAATCAGTGCATGTAGGGGTGCTTGAAGAAACTTTAACTTGGAAGGCAGGCCCTCCAACTCTCACGCATTAAGCGTGAGACTGATGCGCTTCAGGTTATTCGCACGATCTCACGCCCACACGAGATTTCTCACGCTAAAAATAAAAATGAATCAATAAATTCACTCAAACTCGCAAGACAGCCATTCCATGTAAGGGTCATCACCAAACTCAAAAATTGAAGTGAAAGGAATAGATGTTTGTCAGTTATATTTGATAAGAGGAATATTGAAACCATCTAAATCTCAAAAGATTTTTAAAAATAAATCATTTGATTTAAAGTTTCAGCCTCCTGAACATGGATGAATTTTGTGGGCAAAACGGAGGGTCAGGGGTATAAATCACAAACTGAGGAAGTAATTGAAGCTCATTCATAAGATTGTGCTTTATCTGCATACATTTGGTAGCTATTCCAGTCTATTTGATAAAACATTGAGAATTTTTCCAAATGTCTTCAGTATTTTCCCACTATTTCATCGTGAAAACACCCTCAAAAATATGTCACGCGAGTCACAAAATAGGGCTTTTTTTCAGATTACTTAATAACTAGAGAGGGATTCAGCTAGTGTTTGATATTTGTAAATGGAATAGTGGTGGTCTATCAATAAAAGTATGAATATTCTTATTTGCTCTACATTCCTTGTAGAAAAAACTATCTCAAGAATGTCACGCGAGTCACACAAGATGTATGTCACGCGAGTCACCAGGGGCGGATCCAGGAATTTTTGCAGGGGGGGGGGGTTTCATCAGCCAAAAAATCTGAAAATGTACACACGTTTTTTTTCTCCGGACACTTGGCCTTCGTAAAATCAAAAACTGGGAGGTGGGGGCAAGGGAGGTGGGGGGGGCTGGTACCAATTTCAATCAAGGGTGCTGTTCAAATTCGACGATTTTTAACACATTACAGAATGGTGTACCTTATTTTGAACAGGCGGACATTAGACCAGTATAATTTTTTTGGGGGTGACACAACAGGGGGGGGGGGGTTTCAACTAATTTTTTTAGGAATTTGTAGGAGAATTTTTTTTTTACAGAGTTGGGGGTTTGACCCCAACCCCTCAGGATCCGCGCCTGGTCACAAGCGAAGCCAGGAATGTTTCATTTACATGTAATACAAAGAAACAATGCCATATTAAATTATAGAATTGGAATTAAGTCTTTAACTTAAGCATTAGTTATGTAACAAGAAATTGAATCAGTTTTTTACAAATGTTTATATACAGTCGAGTCTCATTAATACAAACTCGTTCGGACCTAGCCAAATAGTTTGTTATATCAGAATTTTGTATTAAGAGGAACATCAGTCCCATTCATCATGCACATAATTTAATGCACAGTCGGGACTAAGGCTTTATGTTTGTTATAACCAGAATTTTGTATTAACAGAGTTTGTACCAACGAGATTCGACTGCACTGTATACTTTCCTATACAACTGCATCATTAATTGCAGCTCTTACCTTTTAAGGAAACTGTGACTCTACATGACCAAGAATTACACCTGTTTTCCTGAAATAATCACCCGTGGATTGATGACATCACTTCGTAACTTAAATTCCGAAACATTTTTTTGTCTCCATGTCATTGTTAAGGATATTGTGTTTAAACCAGATTTCCACCCCAACATTTGCCAAAGTAAAGGGATAAATAGCAGTTTTCACACTCTTTCATAAGGTATTCACAGGTAAATCATTTTTATTAATATAATATTATGATTTGATTTGTTATACTAAAATTACAGTTATAATGTGAAAGTGAAAAGCTACTGTGTCACGCGAGTCACGCATTTGTGTCACGCGAGTCACATTTTCTTCAGGCTATTTCTTACCTCGAGGGATATTTGGCACAATACAACTTATGCATGTATTGGGTGAGGGTATTAAGTTCTAAGTTCAGTAAGAATAATTTTTAGAACACTGGTAGATCCATAGGAAAAGCTATTTGAATCAAGGGATGTAAAAAATCCCTTTTTCTATCCTGTCACGCGAGTCACGTCAAAGAAACTGTGATACATGAAAAAATAGCGATGTTAAAGTAATCATATAAAAACTAAACCATAGATTCACAATGCCCTGACTCAAATACATGCTAATTTGAGTTGAATAAATGCCAGGTTAACAACAGTAATGCATTAAAACTTTACAATTTGTTCAAATGTCACGCGAGTCACCATGGAATGGCTGAAATGATGTTTAATTTGATGATTTTTTGGCTAAAAAAAATTGGTTCAAGTGGTCAGAAACTGCCTCAGATAGCACCACAGAGCGTCTAGAATACAAAACTTTCCGGGGCCCAACGCAGGCCTTGAACCCCATGCCGTTAGGGCTTCGCTTCATTGCCAAATTGGAGACTTTTGAGACGTTGGTGGAAGCAAACACACCAGTCCTTTTACATTGTTCGCGTCATATTGAGCATGCGCGCTTTAGATTTAACATGACGTAAACATTTAACATGACTTAAACATTTGCTGCCACCAACGTCTCAAAAGTCTCCCATTCCCACGCTCAGCTCTTACTCAAAGTTTGCAGCCCTGGGAAGGTCTTGAACCAGACTTGTATGACTCGTGACTCGGACTCGAGTCCGACTCGAGTCACATTTTTAATGACTCGCACTCGGACTCGAGTCACTTTGACTTACGACTCGGACTCGGATTTGGGGCTGCGGACTCGGACTCGAACTGACTTGTGACTCCAATACAATGTTAGAGGTGACTCGTGACTCGGACTTGGACTCGACCTTTGTGACTCGTGACTCGGACTCGGACTCGACCTGGAGGACTTGGACTCGAGAAATGTCCTTTGTGACTCGTGACTCGGACTCGACCTGGACTCGAGAAATGTGACTCGGACTCGGACTTGGACTTGATGTTTCGTGACTCGAAGACAAGTCTGTCTTGAACTCTTTTCCATCTCTGAAATAACACTCAAATCTATAGACCATTTGCACTGTGGCCATCTGTGAGGTATTTGCTTTCGTTCAACAAGGATACGCATGAGTAACCCTTTTGTACTTCCATTAGCATACCGCACCTCAAACATGGCTACATGCTGAATGCAAGCAATCTATTAGGAAAGTAACATTCGTGTGCATATGTATGACATGCATACATGGGCATTCATATGGCCAGAAACTATATCCCCCTTGTTGTACGCTGTTGAAGGTATTTTCAGAAACTTAAAGGCAGTGGATATTTTGCCGGAGACGGCAAACCTTTAGTAAACGTTAGTTTGCCGGATATGCACTGAACATGCGCAGTTACTGTTTTTTTGTACTTAAAACATTTTCCGGCGACAAATTTTAGTCTGGCTCCATGCCAATATTATCGTTGTATTTTTGTATAAAAATTTACAAGATGGGAATCAGACCATTTTATAATTTCGGACTTTATTTCCCTTTAAAAAAAATCCTCCAGAGCCACAAATCTGAAAAGAAAAAGTAATACTCTGCAATAAAATGTTTGAGACATATTAAAATAATAAAAGAAGAAAATTCTTAATTATTTGGGGATGGGAAAAAAAAACACTTAAAATTGTGGCGGGGATCAGGATTCGAACTCGGGACATCCCACTCACTAGAGCCATTGCTTAACCACTGCACCAACTGTTCTACACAACTTTGGTGGGAAATTAATACATGTTATAATTCAGCCCTATCTTAAAGAGTACAGCGCCCTCTGTTGATATGGATTGCCGCCGGCAAACCTTTAGTAAACGTTAGTTTGCCGGCGTTACCTCCGGCAAAATATACACTACCAAACTTAAAACCCTAACCGCCCTGAATCCTCCAAAATCCTTTTTAGCAAATTGGAGGAATTTGCAGGATTGAGGTTACATGGCCAAAGTACGTTGCTGATTTCGGAGTACGCACTGTGTCAAGGTTTTGGGCCGGACCTTGTGTTGTTTATGCTCAGCCGTGCATACATTTAGTCCTTGATTATACTTGACAACCTCCCCACTGCTCCAGGATGTCACTGCCTCTGCCTCAGCCTATTGACAGTCATAGCCGGAGGATTTTGCAGGATTCAGGCAGTGGTCACCCCTCCATGGACCATATTCAAGAAACAACGGAGGAATTTGCAGGATTGAGGCTATATGCTATTTTTCCATGAGGCCAATTGGAGGATTTTGCAGGATTGAGGCTACGTCCTAGCACAAAGGCCTAGGGAGTTGGGGTTAATTTTAATGTATAAATCAGTAGAAATAATAAGGGAATAAATGTGTGTTCCGGAGGTATTATAACACTCTGTTTAAAACCGGTGTGAGTCTGGATGGGTGATAATTACCAAAGGCGAAGCCGAGGGTAATTATCACCCATCCAGACTCACACCGTTTTAAACAGAGTGTTTAATACCGACGAAACACATATTTATTCCCATTTTATACCTTTTTGGTCTAAAAAACCATGAATCTTTTCGGTCCAAAAATCAAAACAAGTCGAAAACTAAACACCCCACTGACTAAATATGGAATGCCCCTCCACAAATGCGTGTGCGTCACGCGTGGCCTGCGCATTCCACCTCCATGGTCGCGCGTACTGCGCGATGTCGCGCAAAATGCAGCTGGGCTGGTGTAGTGTGAATATCGGACTATGAAAAAATGATTCACTGGTAGTATTGCGCATGCATACGTGGGGAATTTGACCGTTCAACCAATGAAACGTAAAAGGCACCGGATTTCATGGGAGTCTAAATTTCATGTGACACTGGAAAAGTGTTTAAGACCAGCTAGCCATGTCTTTATCATCCGTTTAAGACCGGCCACGTGACGGGCTCTCGACCAATAGGAATGCGTCAACGGTCTGAGGTATTTATGAATGATGAATGAAACACTCAAACTAGGTAAATTGAAGATGACTAAATAATGTTAATTACTTGTTATTTTTCGTTTTTATGCTCATGTTTAAAATTAAATATTTCAATGATAGTCAGATTTTACTTCAGTTCGAAAATTTGGGACACTCATTTGTAGGCCAGATTTTACGTTATTTTACGTTACTTGTGCCTGGTATGAAAATATTTCTTACAAAAAACCTGTTTGATATTCTACGGATCAGTAAAAAACGGAAATGTACAAAACTGATTTTTTTTTAAGGCTAATAGTAATACTACTTCAGAGAGTAAGCTTAAGTCCAGACCCCCCCCCCCCCAGATGCAAAATCAAGTTTTCCCAACTTAACTGAGAAGAAAATCACATCATTGCATGTTATTAATTGTAATTGCAAACTTTTCTTTACCATGGAACACCTAATGGATGGGGGAAGGAAAATGTTGCAACCTGACGCCACTTCTGCAGTTGTATACAAAGTCTATGGAGAGTCAAGACAATTTTCTAAGTATTTCCTACATAACAAAGTTGGAAATGTTTCTCAGTCCCAGATTCATGTCTTAATTTTTGCAACGACTGACCTTCATTCAGGTTGCAACATTTTTTCCTGGGGGAATATTGTTACAATAGTTCTACAGGTTAATAGGGGAGTGGTATTTGCGACCCCTCCCCTTTTAAAAATTTCCCTGCCCCGCCCCTCCCTAAAACTAGTGATAAACAAACAAATGGTGACGTCGCGCCGGTATTTAACCCGCAAATGAAGCCTTAAACGATGAGAAATAAATGTAAAATAATGATAGAACTATTTGATGAACAAACCATAATTGAAACAAGCATGCATATTTGAAATCATTGGCTTAAATATTGATATTTACCTCATATCTCCTCCTAAACGACAGGCACAAAGTCGTACGCACAGTAACATGCGCTGCACACACAGCTGGTATGCGGAAAACCCACTTCCTTTTGGAACCAGTTTGTGTCTTCGAATCCATTCGAAAAGTGTACACAGGCACTGGGAGACGTCAAGATCTAAGACCAACTTGAAACTTTACGGTGAAGTAATATAGCGCCCTCTGTTGACCGGGGATATAAAAAGGGCATAAATGATCCACTCTGATTGGTCAGTTTTTACTCGTCATCCGGTCAATGTCCAAATTTAAACACCCATGCGCTGTGCATGCACTCGACAGAAACGAGGATAAACAATCTCCCTAAAAGTCTACGAAAATGTCCTTTCCAAAGGCCAAGACGAAACGATTCAATGAGATCGATTGTAAGTATGATGTGGGCAATTATTTAACGATAAGGACGTTATAATGTGGAGTGTAATTTTTGAGAAATAAATTAAATTAAAGGGAGAAACATGTTGAAATTTAATGTCATGAATGTTTTGCGTACACATTGCAATGCAATTTTGTGTGTAGACTAGTGGTGGCGGTATACCGGTAGTCGGCCCTCGACTCCAGTGCGGGCAATAGGGCTTCAATCTCCATGGTGTCTTGTTTTATTTTAATGTTTAGTTTAATAATAATAGTTATTTTATGAAGTATTTTATTTTATAATTAAGCAAGAGGTTAGCCATGGTCTTGTATGTAGTCCCAAGTTTAGCTGGAGTTACCCAGCCCTAAAAATTTTTTATCATTGGGTTGTCATTTAGGGCTGGAGGACAGTTTTCACGTGAACCAGCAGAGTTGGCAGGTCCCAAATTTTTTTTGCAATTTTGTCCCTGTTTACACACTACTTTCAACTGGAACTCACCCAAACCTTGCCTGGAATAACCATTACACAGGTCCTAAGTTGAAGTAAAAAACGATCCAGGATGAAGATTCAGCCTACAATTGCAGTGAAAAAATGAGGCATCAACCGACAACTGTGCGGTCATGGCGAGGTCCGCAATTGGATTTGTGCACAGAGCGTTTACCAGTTCGTTCTTGTCGGCTGCGCTGGCTGATGGCGCATGACGTCACGCGGAACCGGCAAACTTTGGTTGCCGTCCAGTATCGCAGCTATGATGCGAGTGGTAAACCTCAACAGTCGTCGGGTATTCCACTTCCGCATTAGTGACGTCATGCGCCATCAGCCAGCGCAGCCGGCAAGAACGAACTGGTAAACGCGCTGGGCACAAATCCAAGTGTTTAATATCATCTGAATCAGCTTTCTATCTTTCATTTCAAAAAAGTTATGATTTTTTTTCCTGGAACACCGCATGTGTCTGGGCTCACACCGCGATGCCAAACAGGGTTGTCAGACAGCGGCGCCGTAAGACACGGGCAAAATACATTTCCATGCACGACATGCATGTTTCACAAAACGCGTCAACACAGAACATTGCGCACATGTATACACGTAATCACCGTGTCCGCCTGCAAGACTAAAATAGGCATGCCGATAAAAAAGTGCTTTGTGGAACCAGTGTGACCTCATTTTTTTAACAAAAAACAACTTCCCTGTCCTTTTGGAAGTCCAAGCTTCCAAATAAACCCCATTTCATATTTATTTCATTGACTCCTTATGCATGTAATTTGAGGGTTTTTTATTGGAAAATTGTTACAAAAATGTACCATTTTGTAGCCTTCAGAAAACGAAACAATTGCACCACTCACTCCTCAGCCGAATTCACCGAACCACACATCAAAATGACGAGTATGTTTTGCCCTACAAGATGATGACATCATCTTTTCAAACCCTGTGAAATGTTGTGAGATAAGCCCCTGTCACACCTTTGCGTATCCTAATTCCTTATGAGTTCCTTATCAAAAATGTTCAATATGCAGCCGTACGCTCAATTAACGTCAAAATGTTTTGATCACTTTGACTTATGTGCGACGCACATCTAGCGTACAGGTAACGAATTCAGCGCATCCATTGCGTATGAGATGCGTATGAGTTGCGTATGCAGTGCACAACATTATTTTTCGGGCTGCAAATAGGTCAGTATGCAGTGCGCATGCCGAGCGTATTCCGGACGCACCCCACTTATGCCGACCGCATGCTTGACGCACTTCTGAGCGTATTCCCGCCGCATTTCCGCCGCTCGCCGTTCAGCGTGCGTTGCATCTGCGCTGCAAGTACGCTATGTATACGTCCAATACAGGCGGCTCATATGCTGACGGGGTGCGTCACTATACCGGTAGCATACTCGTAATGCACTCGGACCGATGCGGGACCGATGCGCTGCGTATTTATAACTTATGACCTGCGTAACAGCGTATGCAGCGTAGTTTTGTGCATGCCCAAAACGATCCTGTGTACTGGGCCGTACCATGCATATATCTGCGTACATAAAACCTACACAAAACGATAGAGATGCATATGAGGTGCGTATTGTGCGTACGACTGCGTATGAAGAAAATGTCAATGTGCAACTCATAAGGAATTAGGATACGCAGAAGTGTGATAGGGCCAATATCCGCTAAAAAATGAGACTACGTTATGTGAAGATGGCCGCGCTCAAGTTTTGATGTACCGGAGAGTGGCTCCAATCACACAGAATTTTTCATCAAAACATTACACCCCAAAAACAGTGCTCACCGGGGTAATAGATGGCATGAACACAAATTTGGATCTTTCAACCACAAAATTGTTATTTAAAATGTTGAATTTGATGTGCAAAAATGGCAGAAACGGTTGATTTAAAATAGGCATTGTTACATGCTTCCAGATATATATTTCAGAAGGGTCGTTTTGCTGGACTCCCCACCATAAACCGACCCCAATTGTGGGTTGATGAGGTTCAATCTTACATGTAGGCTCCCCTCTTTGTATGTCAAAGTTTGCGAGAAAATTAGGCATCTTTCTGGAGTCCATATGTATGTAAAACGTCATTTTGAATGAACGAAGCGATGACCCCAAACCTGTTACGTCACACTTATGCAAATCGTTCTTGTCATTCCGCATGCGGTGCGCGAGTTGCAATGTGATGGCTGTTTCTTGTACAGACTGTATGGTACCTGTTGAGCACTACTATCGGTTGAGAGATTTTTTTCCCAGTGTTGTAGTCGAGTACAATTTTCTGAGTACTAAGTACTGCCAAGTACTTAGATAGCTGAGTACGAGTACGAGTACTTGTACCTCCGAGTACAAGAACAGGTCTCTGAGTATGAGTACATGTACTTATACTTCCGAGTACGAGTATGAGTACTTTACTTCCGAGTACGAGTACAAGTACTTGTATTCCGAATACGGCCATACGGGAAATGGTTGATTGTGCGTAATAATTGGCCCAGACCCAGTCAGACCGATATGCAGACCCAATCACGGCTAGCTGTTGTGTTTGTCTGGACGTGCACAGAGGGAAATCAGGAAACTTTGATTTCTCCACAAGCCAATCAACCATTTCAAACTGAAAGTATCGATAAAATAAGGCCATGGTGTATAAAGTCAAGCTATACCATTTCCCCCGAGTACTGCTATTCGAGTACGAGTACTTAACTGCCCGAGTACGAGTTCAGACATTTCGAGTACGAGTACTTTGACATTAGGTACGAGTACGAGTACGAGTTCTCCAAAAAAGTACTCGAGTAGTACTCGAGTACCGAGTACGAGTACTACAACACTGTTTTTTCCCCTCCAATGTTCCTTTTTTGGAGTTGAATTATTACACCTATCATCAATTGTAAGACGGGCCCTGATGTTGACCTACGTAGGCAGGATTCCAACTTGGGTTATAATGGTCACAAAGGGAGTGCAGTGTACATGTTCCACTGCATCAAGCTGTCTTTCAATAGCCAGCGTTTGATACAGCACAAAATTTCATAGAGGAAAATACAGTAAGGTTCAGGCGTGAGAATCTTCCTGTTGAAACAGTAATTCCTGATTTTTGTTGCCCAAATTTCTGCGTTTTTATTTATTTTGAGCCTGATTTAGGCCTTTTTGGCCTAATTTTACATCTTTTTTCCTGTTTTTTGCACAACTTTCCTGTTTTTTTTCCATTGAAATTCATTCTCATGCCTGAAGGTTAAATGTTCACCCCCCCCCCTTGTGGAGATAGACATTCCACAATCGTGATTCATTGATCAGATTAAACAACACAAGTTTGTGTGATCAAACCACCGGCGTCTGTATTACATTGTAGAACATTGTGTTGACTGTTGAGTTACTGATTCATTCATAATACCACTAAATGCTGGAGTGGTTTTGGGTGCTACAGCACAGGGAGTAATAGACTTGGCAATTAGGGGCAGTACAGTGAATGCTTTATTCCTCCTGCTGTTTGAACAGTCACAGACAGTAAAAAAAAAATCAATCCTCTTCCCTGCCATGCCTTTTTCACAGGCTTGCACCCAGTCAGATCATATTTCAAGCACTGTGACTGGTCAAATTCAGTCAACAGACAAAAGCAGGCTAGTAGTAAGCACAGCTTGCTTATTAATCACCTACAGTCAAAGCATAGCTGTATCAAGTTACTTATTAACGGTCACAGCCAGTCAATCCTGCTTTACATGTATGTATGCTGGGAGCCCTCCCTTACGGAACTGGACTGCTATAATAGCAGTCCAATAGCAGTCCAATAGCATGTGCATGCTATTAAAGCATTCACATAGCATTCACAGATGATGATGACTTGATGACTGCTAACTTTAACAGTCCATATAGCATTCTCGATAGCATGCAGAATGAAAATAGCATTCCAAATAGCATGCGAGCTTCAAAGCATTCCACACAGCATGCAAGTGAAAGTGGGAGGACTAAAAATTGAGTATAGCATTCCAATTTAGCAGTCAGTTGTAAAATAATTTTAAAGTATAGCATTCCGTGGCTCAGCATAGCCTGCAAATAGCATTCCAATATATAAGCCTATCATATCATGGACTACAAGTCACATGACACAGTGATGACCTTCCATTCCACAGATTAACGGTCAGTGTGGGAAATTTGAAAACTGCAGTCAGTTGAATATTGTCAGCGCAGAGTGCAGTAGGCTGCACATACAGTAGTCTTGCAAGAAATTGTAGAAATCATGGACATTAGCTTATGGTATGAATGCTTGTGGACATAATTTCATGTTCACATGCATGCACTCAACCTGTACATGACAAAATACATGTACACTGGATGATTGGCTGAATGGACTAATTGAAAACAGCCACTTGATTGATTTTGACTGAAAAGGACAACTTTGCACAGAATGTAGTGTACATGTTTGCATAGGATGGGTTAATGTAAAATACGAATGTACTCCCCCCACCCCCCACCAGAAAAAACGAAGGAAATTTTCAACGATGTGTCTATAAGGAAACGAATGACCCCACTTGCAGTTTATGAGTTTCAACTAAATTTTTTTTACAAATCCACGTTGGTTCAGTGCACTTAGCATACTACAGTGTCTACGCTCCTGTGTCTCTATGCACATGTACATCATGTGGGTGCTGAACCTTGATCATGTCAGTCAATAATTAATTCAATTGTGCAAATAATCTGGCTGGAAAATGAGTTCATAATTCCAAGTATTTATGCAAGGTTCCACGTCATTTGGTAAATAAAGAAAGAACTTGCGTTTTGGCTCATGTGCCTGTTGTACATGTGTGGTGTTTTGATTGTAAAAATGTTTTTAACTGATGCATTTTTAAAGATATAGTCCATCATTTGTAATTTGTGCATTTTGTTCGTTTGAAGCAACAAAAGTGTTCAAAATCTAATGAAGGATAGGCCTACTGAACAACTACCCTGATGAAGTTTCAGCTACGCTTCAGCTGTATATTCCGAGAAAAACAGCATTCTAGGATCTCAATTTCAAATCAAAAGTTGCTGAATCATGTTTTGAAATGTTTTGAATTGCAGTTATACGCGATGTCGCGCACTGATCCGACGAATTATAGCAACCGCGCGGGTCTGTGCGTCGTGCTAATGCTTGCACGCGCTACGCCGAATAACAAAACGAACTACTAATTTGAATTTTCCTACGGTGCGTCTTAAGACGCACCGTTGGAAAGGCCTTCTTTCGTTGATTACTTCAAAATGATAGCTTGCCAGAAAGATTAATTTCACAGGGAGTTTAGTCCACTTACTATCTTTCAACCATAATGTTTTTCAACAATAATACGCCAGTTACTTTTTCGGATGGCTGCAAATGATGGACTATATTAAACCATCCATCAAATATTCAAATATCATTTTTTTTTTATTCAAATATTCCAAAATTGTAAGCGGTTTCGAGGAGATGAGGATAAGTGTCCACGATATTTGTATAATCTTATAAGATAATGCAGTTTTTTTTTGTAGAAAGCCACTTAACTCATGATTGGCCTAATTTTGAGAGCTTCTTTGTGGAAGATTGGCTCAAATTTCTTCTTGAAAATCTGTAAAATATCAGCCGCTCTGCTACCTAACAAAAAATGTATTGATACATATAATGCATAATGGTCTTTATGTTATTGTAATGAGCTCTCTTATTTTTTAATGATCTCAGGGCATTTCAAATGTTTGCAGCATTTTTTTTTTTTCTCCAAATTTAAGTCAAATACTTGTAAGAAGGAATGTACTTCCTGGCATCAATTGGATCAAAATATTTAATACACACTTCAAAAGTTCTCTTTATCTTTAAAGGCAAAATACAACATTTGCAAACATCGAAAAATACAACTACCAAGTTTTTACGAAATACCTTACAGGATGTTGGTAAATGACAGTCTAATGCATCCTGTAAAATTATGGCACCTGGTGTTAAGCCATTTTCAAGAAAATTGTATTTTTGTATACATTTCCAACGGTAGTCGGCCGACCACCGTTGGAAAAACCTAACTATTTTTCAACTACTGCTCCAAATTTCATTTTTTTTTCCAGTCCAAATTTTGTTTGCTATTGGTTACATGTTCATGAACGGGTGCAGGCCAGCTAGACTAGTTCCCTTACCTTACAATTTTCCGACAACTATAAATTGATCCGTTTTATCTTTTGTACATTCCCTTTAAAACGATTATTCAATTTTCCGAAAGTTCATTGCGACTGTTACATTGTTTTCTGTTATTTGTTTTTTTTCACAGCCTGTGCCCCTCCCGTTGGCTCCTACAATGTGAAAGGCCTCGATAAATCGGCTGGTCCTGCCAGCTTTGATAAGTCCACCCGCTTCAAAGAACCCAAAGGTATTGATCTTTTTCTTTTTAGACCCAGACTATCAGACCATTTTGTCCAAAGTTAAAGGGATATACATGTACAACATTTGCTTTTGTTGTAATTTTCAGTAATGGATTGTTGGGGGGGGGGGGTTTCAGTATTTTATAGCAAATATTGATACACTGACTTGTTTCAAGTTTTGTGTTTGTAGATGCTGGAAAAACCAAGAAAAACAATCCTGTTCATGTAGTCCGGTTCCCTGACCCTACTTAAAATGAAACAGAGCAATTTAGAGACGTCAGGGAATTGTTAGGTCAGGGAACCAATCTTGCTGGCTTGTACCCTAGTTTTTGCAAACGTCACCCATTCATCCTGCATTTTTAAACATTTTTCTTGCCGTGTTATGCAACGAAGCCTAAAAAGCAATACAGCTAATGCAGAATAAACAATTGATTCACATTTTGATTGTTAGGCCTGCTACATGTAATGCATGCAAAAAAAACTAACTAAAAAAAACTTTTTTTGATCATCACCTCACACTATTTTCTGGCTTTACAAATTTAGAGACAAAAGAAAACTGTCACCAACTCACCTACATGTACCTACCCCATTATTTTCCATTTAATAGGAAACACCACTTTATTTTTTCTTGACCTGTTTTTTTTGTCTGGACAGCCCCACCGCCCGGATCGTTACAGCAAGCTCACTCCAACAGCTCCACGTCGCTGCCAGAGTCTGGCAGGACTCCGTCCAAGTTCTTGAATTCCACCGCGGACGTAAGTTTAGGGAAGCTGTCAAGTTTCAAACCTGTTTGTCACAGAATTTTAAGAACTTCCTCGTAAAGACCTGTAGTCTATGGAATATCCCCTGCACAGCAAGGGTCTATGATATGTGAGCAGATTCGACGATTAAAGGGAATATACATCATTTGCTTTTGCTGTAATTTTCAGAAATGGATGGAATTGGGGGGTTGGAAATATATAGCAAATATAGTTACACTGACTTTTTTGAGGTTTTGGGTTCGAAAATGCTATAAAAACCAAGAAAAACGATCATTTTCCTGTAGTCTGGTTCCCTGACTCCATATAAGAAGAAAGAGAGCAGTTTACATACATTGGGGAATTGTAAGGTCAGGGAACCAGTCTAGCTGGCTCGTACCCGTTCATAGGTTTGTAATCGATTGCAAACAAGTGCGATGGTCAATTTGGGCCAGTATTTGAAAAAAAGCCAATTGTTTCCAACACTGATCGGCCGATCAGCATTGGAAATTGATACAAAAATACCACTTTTCTTGAAAATGACAGTATACCAGGTGCCATGATTTTACAGGATGCTTTACACTGTCATTCACTAACAGTCCAGCAAGGTACATGTATTTCAAAATGATTTGGTACAATGTAGTTTTATATTTTGATGTTTGCAAATGTTGTATTTTCCCTTTAATTATGCAACACAAGACTGTGTCTTGACCTCGAGATTCTGACCATTCAGCGGGCGTCTTCTACATCTGGTCTTCGGTAACCCGTTGTATTTCAAAAACGTGGCAACAAAATTGACCAATCAACAGCTTAGTCCACATTTATGATGAAAACGATGTTGACTCTAATTGGCTGGCACGTGGGGCTGCATACAATTTGCATTGCTCACGTATACCAGACATTGGTTACGGAGAGGACTCCGTTGGTTAACGGGTGCTTCTCGGACTAGTAAAGACATTGGCTATAAATAAGCTCATAGTTGCTTGTAAGAACACAATTATTATAATAATTGGCTTTTTTTGGCCGTGATTCACATGCTGATCAACATTAGAAAAAAAATAAAAATTAGTTTGCAATTTGTTTGAGATATGATATTACCCCCGATAGACAAGCTTATAGTCATTCCTGGAGCCACCTAAACTCCTTAGAGAAAACACTGCCTCTGTAGGCAGTGCCTATCTATGCCTTATGATCATGGTAAAGTGCCTTGCCCAAGGACAACAAAATCCTGTGATTATTTCGTTGCATTCAAGCTTACAGTCTCGGAGATTCGGCCACAATTACAGCATCTGTATAATTTCACACAATATAGGTCTCTCTTAAAGACGGCCATCTCTGTAGGCGACCAGCAACCGCGCATTTAACGCAATCAAACACGCATTGCGCAGTGTTGAAAATGTTCCAAACACGCAAGCTTGTTGCTCGAAATGTGTTCGCAGCCGATGCGCGTTATGCAAGTTGACGCTCAAAATGCCGATGCACGTGACTGGTCTGTAGGAAATGACGTCATTTTGGAGGGACCTATTAGGAATATCATCCTAATTCTACTTGGTCTCTTTTGCTCATTTCTGTTTGTTTCAGTCTTCCTTCCTCAAGTCCAGTGTTAATTTCACGCCATGCAAGCACGACAAGGAGATACAAGAACTGAAACAAGAGGTAGGTAACCAGAAAAAGATATCAATAAAATGAACAGACAACATTTTTTCAGCAAACGTAGACTGAAGCATTATCTCACTCCATGCATGTAGCTAAATAAGAGTGCTGGGATAGGACTTAAAGAGGTTGTGGAATGCTCGAAGACATTTCCGTCATTTTTCGGGTATATGTAGCCTAAGGTGTGATGAAATAAAAACGACGATTGTGTCTGTCATAAAATGAGTACAAAAGGTACTTTTGAGAGCTGTTTTTCAGGTCCTGTTTCGACCCGAACGTGCAATTTGTGTAAAAGTCGTCGTTGGGGGCAGCAAACAAAACATAGTAAATCGTGACGTAATAAACAGGACTCGTTTATACTACGCTGCATCGGGAGTCCTGTTTATTATGTCACGATTTACTGTGTTTTGTTCACTGCCCCCAACGACAACTTTTACACAAACGTTTGGGTCGAAACAGGACCTGAGAAACAGCTCTCAAAAGTACCTTTTGTACTCATTTCATGACAGATACAATAGTCGTTTTTATTTCATCACTCCTTAGGCTACATATACCCGAAAAATGATGGAAATGTCTTCGAGCATTCCACAACATCTTTAATTGTGTTAAAAGAAAAGTGTATTTCCTTTGTCAATCTCTCCCCCCCCCCAAAAAAAACTTTGTAAACAAACTTTTCATGACTGACTCTAAGCTGATTTTTTCCTGGCAAGTAAGCACATAAATGAAGCATTGTGTCAGGTGTTTTTCACATTTTGGCTCTTTGGAAAATTTGTACGGTCCCTTTTTCTTTGATGTGTACTCTAATAATTGACCCTCATATGTGACTGGTCACTGTTCTATTTCTTCCCACTACGACACATAAAATACATTAATGTGTCTGCATTTAGTAAATTCTAAATTCACACTACACTGGTACAAGGCCACGTCTGTATCAGATGTTTTGACACGGCTTCCGGTTTCAGCTATTGGCAATCTGCGGTAGATATCCGCAGCTGTAGATGCTTTGCACTTTTTCACTAACTGTTTAAATCCTTCTCTTGACAGCTTCGGCAGCAGAAGCAGGAATGGAGCGACGCCAGCCGGGAGCTGAGCCAGACCCAGGAGAAGCTGGCCAAGGCCGAGGGCAAACTGCAGACCACGGTCCGAGAGAAGACCGCCCTCGCTGGGCAGCTGGCGAGCAAGGACCGCGAGGTCGCTGACCTCCAGAAGGCGCGGGATGTCCTGCAAACCAAGGTGTGAGAAGATTCAAGAAAAAAAATACTTAAAAAATTATCGGACGTTAAAGCTTGAAACAACTGAGAATATATTCTGTCCCCCCTGGATTAATCGCCAGTGTTTTGCCGGTTACACTCCAACTAATACCTATACCGATTTATTCTGCTGTCCTGGGTGGAGAGGAGCAAGTTAGGGTAAAGTAGCTTGCCTGAGGACAAAGCATAACTGCTCCATAACCCTTTGATCTCGAGTTACAAACCATTACCACTTAATGTAGCTGCACTCCCATATTCCTCATCACCCAAGTCTTTCAGGGTACCTTACAGGTACTCATTTATACTCCTTGGTGCAGAGAGGCAATTGTAGTAAAGTGCCTTGCCCAAGGACAAAAGCGCCACGTATCCTGTACTATCTTTAATCTTTGTATTTTTCACATTTTTGCTGAACAGGTTGGTTCCTTGGAGGGCAACAGTACTAAAAATGAGAGACTGGTCGATGAGCTGTCCTCAGTCACATCTAAACTTGGTGCTAAACAACAGGTGAGCAAGAATCCCAACATAATGTCGTGTCCGCGTGCAACAAGGTTGTATCTTCTAAAATGGGCTGTACGTGAAATGCAAGTTTCAGAATGTCAAAAGGTCGTATCTCACTTAAAATAACCTGGATATACACACAAAGTCAATGGACATCGAGATACTACCTTGTTGCACAGAGCGTATTCGCGTATTCAAGTAACAGCCCTGCCTATTGACCTATCGCCGTTTGGAAGTTAGCCACGCCCCTTAGACAACCCTATGGAATTTTGTACGTTAAGTTTTGTTTGACACAGATTTTGCGCATTTCGCGTCCATTTGTATATCAAGTAATTGGACAATATTTCACAAGCTGCGTTGATGCGATTCTACCGCGATAGGTTAATTACTCCCTGTATTGCACCATACCACCCAAGTACACTATGGTTTTAGGGATTCCTCAGGTAATAAACACAGTGAAGTACAATGTAGTACTGACGTTAATGGGTATAGACTTAAAGGGAATAGACAACATTTGCTTTTGCTGTTATTTTTCAGAAATGGTGAATTATGGGGGTTATTATTTTATAGCAAATATTGTTACATTAACTTGTTTGAAGTTTTGAGTTCGTAGATGCTGCAAACACCAAGAAAAACAATAATGTTCTTGTAGTCTGGTTCTCTGACCCCACTTCTGATTAAACGGAGCAATTTATAGACATTGAGGAATTGTAGCGTCAGGAAACCAGTCTAGCTGGCTTTTATCCATTCATAGATGTGTGATCGATTGCAAACAAAATACCGGTACGGACTAACTAAATATGACAAAATGGGAGCAGTAGTGAAAAAACCCCAGTTTTTTTTCCAACGCTGGTCGGCCGAACAATTGATACAAAAAGTACACCTTTCTTGGAAATATCAGCACACCAGGTGCCATGATTTTACAGTATGCTTTAGACTGTTATTCACTGGCAGTCTAGTCAGGTATTTCGTGATAATTTGGCAGTTTTGGTTTTTGATGTTTGTAACTGTAAGTGTTGTATATTCCCTTTCAGGCTAAACCACATTTTTCTTATTTTATTCCTTGTGTTTCTTCTCGCCAGGAGTTTGAAACATTCAAGTCCGCCATGGAGTTGAAAGTTCACACATTGGAGGCCGATCTGGAAGAATCCAGATCCAAGATGGCCGCCATCCACCAGACAAAAGAAGCGCTAGGTAAGATCGATTGGAATATCTGACTCATTTCAATTTGTGCATACATTACCGCGCTGATGCGTAAAACAACATTTCAATAGAACATCATGGCACAGTGGTAAACTCTTTTTTATACAGGCACTTAAAATGCAATCAGTGTTACCGGTAGGCCCCAAAACAAAAGTCTCTGGTTTCTGGTATGGAGCTTGCCCAAAAAGTGGTGCTGCAACGCAGCTTTTTTTTTTTTTTACCGTTTTTTTTCCCCTTCAAATGTCGGCTGATGACTGCAAATGGTGCCCGACTAAACTTAGTGCAAATATATGGGAGTCCAGAGAGGCCACATAAAGCTTATACTCGATCGTAGCCCCATCTAAAAACACGTTAAAATTGTGCAGCAGCAGGATTCCAGTCAAACCAGTGAGTTTGGCGGTTTTGAGACATAATATTTCATTGAAAAAAAAAACCTTTTCCATTTTGCCGACGCGCATGGCTACGGCGACGCGCGCGCATACCAGAAACCAGCGACTTTTTTTGGGGGGGGGGCCTTAGATGCTGACAAAGCTTTTCAATTTTTTATTTTTCATCCTCTTTTGATGCTGCTTCAGAGTTGAATAAGACGGAGATGCACGCCCACAGCGAAGACTTGGAAAGTGAGATCAGCAAGTTACACTGTGAGTGCGCCCGTTATTTACTTTCTATGAATAAAAAAATGCTCGGCTTATTTGTGTTGAAACAGAAGGGATTCGCGGTACAGTGTATTCCCTGTTGTATTGCATTTATCAAAAAAGTAACCTAACAAATTATCATCACAAACCAAGCTTACTTGGATTAAAGATCGTACTGGTACTAAACAGCCCGTGAAATTATTCCATCTGGATTGCTGTCATTAACAAGAAATCAAGAAATGTAGGTGATTTCCAACGATCAGTCAATTGACTGATCTTTGGAAATACAGAATGCTTTCGACAAAATTGTGTTTCGTGATCACAAGGTTGTGCTTGGTTTTTCGCTGGTTTCTCAACAAGTGTAATGTCTACTGAGCTGAAAGTTCAACAGGTTAGGTTTTGAACATTCTTTGTTGGATTTAGAGTGGTGTTATTATTGGAAATGAACAAAATGCATGAAAAGCAAATGATCCTGTACGCTTAACTTTTTGCAAATAATGTTTTGCAGAGAGTCACCTGTTTTTTTTTGGTCATTTATGTGCCATACCCATAGATATAGAATAAAAAGACTAGATCGGCAGCGCGTCCACACGCGCCCATTCACTGTGCGATAAATCTTCGCCATTTTTGTTGTCTCGCGTGGACGCGCAACAAATTAACGTAAAGTAATGGAGCTAAATGTATCTTTCCTCCAGCACGTGACCTAGCTCAACGCGCGCGAAGCTAGAAATGCGCACCGAGTATTTACGCGCTGTGCTCATGCACGCTAACTACGGGATAATCAGTTTATTTTCTGCAAAGTAAACCTGATTTAAGACAATCAATTTTGCTATTAAAGTAGGCCCTAGTCATAATCATAAGTAAGAGTAGACTGGGGTTTCAACATTATGGGAACGATGTTATCTTATTTATTCTCTTGTGTATAATTATTAGAATTGAAGGTCTCAAGTAACAGAAAATAAACTCACAAGGTGCGCGTAAACTGCGTTGCGTTCGTCACATCTAGTGCGCAATTTATATCTTTCCTCCAGCACGTTACCCTCCAGGCAAGGCTATGCGTATGCACGCGCTGCCGATCTAGTCTTTTTATTCTATATCTATGGCCATACCCAACAAACACAAATGCATGTAAAGCCCCGTAAATAAATTGGTTGTAATTCACAGAAAACAGTATACAAATATTGAGTGGCGCAGAGTGGAATGGGAGGAATATTATCATAAGGTAAAATCTGGACTTTTCCATTTCACGAGGTGAAGCCGAGTGAACTGGATGAGTCCAGATTTTACCGAGCGATAATATTCCTCCCATTTCACAATTTAAAGCCACTCAATATTTGTTTTATATAACTGACATATAGATCCTTGTCATTTGATATATTTGAACTTTTATTTCAATACAAAATTGGTGGAAAATGTATTTCTCTCTTCCAAACCACCCCTTCACGAAAATGTTTGAACCCAACTCTGTAGCGCTGGCTCTTTGGAACAACACTGAACGCGCAGACCAGCATGCATTTGCACACAAATACCGCGTCATGGAACAAGAATGATCCTAACTGTTGAATAGTATTTCCCATTCCCCATGGGCGAATGGGACTTTTTGAGCCCCGGCGTGAATGGGAGCAATAACGAATGTCACGTGATGTGAGTTCCCCCAATCAAATGACAAGGATCTGTATGTCAGTTATATAATTTTTAATATTGCCTGAATCTTTGGCGCAGTGTAACATTTCTATCAAAACTTCAAGCTTACTCAAAATATAATTTTTTTTAAAATGAAAACCTGTTCTCCAGCATTAACAGATCAGTTGAGACTGGACAACGTGGATCTGGGCAATCAACTCGAGAAAGAACAAGAGCGGAACGAGGTGAGCTGATCTGCCTTTCATTAAATTTACTTGATTGTTCAGCTGTGTGGTTGCGAATGCGAAAGCGTGCCGGTTGTCAAGCATAGCTAATCCGATTTACGTACTTAGACGCTGTAACAGAGCAGTGAAATTCATGAACCCGCAAAAAACATGGCCTTTTGAACGTTGTGTTTCTCAGAAAATATGCTCAGTATGATTGAAATTTTAAATTTCATGTCAGTGAAAAAATCACCATCATCGATGCCGAAACGTCAATACTGGTTACTGGTGAAGCTGACCTTAAAGTCGGGAAGAAATCATTCAAAAATGCACGTAGCCAGGCCTATTTTTTCAATTTCAACGAAAAGTAGTGAACACATCACAACGATTTTTAACACATACTTGGATCATTATAAGGGAAATCAACCCTGAAAGATGCATGAAGATACGGTCTTCCAAACATGCCAAACGGGAAAAATTAATTTTCAAAGATTCGCCCGCCTACGTGAACATGTCTGTGTGCGTGTAGCTTCATTCAAAATAAAGTGTTACGTAACCTTTAGAAATCGCCCTTCGCAACCACACAGCTGTGATGTGGTGCAAAAATATTCTGTTTTGCCCTTTACTGTTGTAATGGTACTGTGTACTCAGTAAATTGTCCGAAAAAAACCTATGAGGAAATTTACAAACCCGCTTTGGTGAGATCGAACCCACGACCTCCAGCTTACTAGTGCAGACATCGTAACCACTTTATCGCCAAGATAGCCGAGGACGGCTGGCCAGTTCATATCTGTTTTGTCTGTGTTTTGTATCACTTAAGATCTGGGGGGGGAAAAGTGATTACATTGTATCAATGTAGAAAAAGGAAAGGTTACCCTACGAAAACTAGCATCTGATGGTTTGCAATGTTATTCTGAAAATGGTTTTGTCTACAGTTTTTACACAAGGAAGTGGAGAGGACCTTGGATAACAGCAAGAGACGGGCAGAGGAGAGAGAGGAGGAGTTGCAGGAACAACTCAAGGTTAGTTCAATACACTTGTGATGGTCTTGTGACGGAGTTGTGATGGACTTGTGATGGACTTGTGATGGACCTGTGATGGACTTGTGATGGACTTGTGACGGAGTTGTGATGGACTTGCGATGGACTTGTGATGGACTTGTGATGGACTTGTGGTGGACTTGTGGTGAACTTGGGATGGACTTGTGATGGACTTGTGATGGACTTTTGATGGACTTGTGATGGACTTTTGATGGACTTGTGATGGACTTGTGATGGACTTTTGATGGACTTTTGATGGACTTTGATGGACTTGTGATGGACTTGTGATGGACTTGTGATGGACTTGTAATGGACTTGTAATGGACTTGTGATGGACTTGTGATGGACTTTTGATGGACTTTTGATGGACTTGTGAGGACTTGTGAGGACCAGTGTTGAAGTCGAGTATTTTTTGCTGAGTACTGAGTACTGCCGAGTACTTAGGTTTATGATGGACTTGTGGTGGACTTGTGGTGGACTGACTTGTGATGGACTTATGGTGGACTTGTGGTGGACTTGTGAGGCGCTTGTGAGGACTTGTGAAGGACTTGTGATACAGTTATGATTGACATCTGATGGACTTGTGATGGACTTAAGAAGGACTTGTGATGAAATTATGATGGACTTGTGATGAAATTGTGAGTGACATGTGAGGATTTGTGAAGGACTTGCAAGGGAACTGACCGCATCACTGATACACCTTATGAGAAGCCTCACGACCCCCATCTACACTTCTTGATATAGTGTCCGCAGTTGCTATCTGCAATAAATGTTTCTCTCTGAATTGTTCTTGGCAGCAATCTTTGCTGAAGCAGGAGGAGTTACAAGCAGCACTGGAGTCTGCCGAGGAGCGTCTGGCCGCCTTGCAGGTCGCCTACGATGCCGAGACAAGACAGAGGTGAGAAATATCACACTTATAAAAATTAAAGAGGAAAGATTGCTGGTAACACCATGGGTTCTGAAAAGAACCAGTTGGTTGAGTGTTCTTTTCAGAACCGCACTTCTTCTAAGAACAGATAACTTTCCACATGGTGTTATTTTTCTAATTTATCTCATCCGCCATGCAGAGCTTCAAGTCATATATGTTTATAAAAATTGAACCAAAAAAACCCCTTAATTGTCCGAGATGTTTCTAAGGGTGTTTTCCCAAACTTTGACTTTGTCTCCACCTTCAATTTCAAGATGTTATGCCTCACGTCTTACGGTGACACAGGCTGCTTGGACATCAAATAACGAGGCAAACAAATGGAGTATATTCATTTGGTTTGAGTATTTCAGGCTACTCAATTATTCTGATGTTTAAAGCTACAGCCCATCATTTGCAGCTATCCAAAAAGTAACTGACGTAATTTTTGTTTAAAACCATACTTGGTTGAAAGATAGTAAGGGAACTAAACTCCCTGTGAAATTATTCTTTCTGGCAAGCTGTCATTTTGAAGAAATCAGCGAAAGAAGGCCTTTCTAGACGCACCGTTGGAAATTTCCATTGTTTTATTCGGCCAAGCGCGCGTAAGCGTTGACACGACGCACACACGCTTGCGGTTGCTTTAATTCGTCTGATCAGTGCGTGACATCGCGTAGCTGCAATCAGCTCAGTGAGAACGCGTCTCGGACGCTGAATTCAGGCCCAATTCAAAACATGATTCAGCAACTTTTGATTGAAATTGAGATCCTAGAATGTTGTTTTTCTCGAAATATACAGCTGAAGCTGAGCTGAAATTTCATCAGGTTAGTTGTTCAGCACCCTTCTTTAGATCTTGAGCACTTTTGTTGCTTCGAAAGAACAAAATTCACAAATTACAAATGATGGACTGTACCTTTAAGCAGTGAGCAGTGTAATTCAATATTGTAAAATCCGAGGTAGTTTAAAGTTTCTGGTACATACTAAGTTTCTCCTCCCTGGGACATGAATTCGCGTATTTTAACCTGTGAAGCATTGCTACATTTGCGAATGGATACCGCCCTCTAAGGGAATATTACATATGGGTAATGTCCTCTAAAGGCTGGTTTATATTTCACAAGAAAGCAAAAGCAAAGCAAATTTCAAGATGTCAACGGGGCTTAATTTTACGGCGCTGCTAAGCACACAATTTTCTGCTAACAGAGCCTCTGTCTATTTCATGGAGACCGTATTGCATAAGCACAGCAAAAGGCACGCTTACTTCCGAGGAAAAATTTGCTTAACTTAGTGATGTAGCAATAAAAATCTCCATGTACGGGCGACCGTTAGCGCATCCATGCCGGGAAATAGTGCTTAAGGTTAGCAAAATGTTCTGCTATGCTGAGCACAACTTTTCTGCTGACTGTTAAGCAGCGCCGTGAAATTGGGCCAAGTTGTGTTTCATGGTGATGTTTGCACTTCACAATAAACTTCACACTGAGATTCGCTGGCATTTGGAAAATGACCAAAGCCGTCCAAGCCACATTAAGTTGCTAATTAAACCATCAACACGTAGCCATTCATTCATTCCTAAGCCTTAGTTTTGGAAAATGACCCAGATATTGACTCCTTATTTCATCGTAAGAGCCAGGTTTGGAGGTTTAAGTCTTTGAATGAAACAGAACTTGTAATACGTGTACATAAAGATTCATGTTTAAAATTGAGTGATAGTAATAGACCGACCCATTAAAGGTACAGTCCATCAATTGTAATTTGTGCGTTATGTTCGTTTGAAGCAACAAAAGTGCTCAAAATCTAAAGAAGGGTGCTTAAAAACTAACCTGAAGAAGTTTTAGCTCAGTGAATGCTGTATATTGCGAGAAAAACAATATTCTAGGATCTCGATTTGACATCAAAAGTTGCCGATTCATGTTTTGAAATGGGCCCTACCCCATAGTGTTTTGACTAATGAAAGACGTTTGATGCGTGCACAAAGGTCTGACATACCGTAGTGCTTGACATTGGAAAGGCCCATGTGTTGTTGACGTGTGGGCAGGGCGTTATGGATTGGTCTATAATTTGGGCAATTCACAATGCAGTGCGCCACCAAGAGTTTGCCATGAAGAGTCCATTTTTGAAGTTTGCGGTCGACAAAAAACGGCCCATTTGAATGAGGGTCAGTAGACAACTTGAGCTAATTTGTTATAGATTGGGGCATAGCGTTGTGTCGCCTTACAAAAAACACCATATTGATAAAAAGGATAGAAAAGGGCAAACAGATACTCCAATCATACGCTTACGAAACTACTGACAGGAGAAAACTAACAATTTCAAATGTCTCGCGCTGCAAATTTGTTGACCATCTCCCACAATGTACTGGAAGTGGGAAAAATGAACTCTCCGTTGCAAACTCTTGGTGGCGCACTGCATTGTGAATTGCCCAAATTGGAAGAAAAATGGCTGAAGAACCATTTTAACATTTAAGGGTTTATATCATGATTAAAACTCTGTTGATTGGTCATTTGTTTCAAAATTGGTAACAGTATCAAAATTGGTAACAGTATTCAAAATTGGTAACAGTATTCAAAATTGGTAACAGTAATCAAATTTGGTAACAGTATTCAAAATTGGTAACAGTATTCAAAATTGGTAACAGTATTCAAAATTGGTAACAGTATTCAAAATTGGTAACATATTCAAACTTGGTAACAGTATTCACAATTATTGGTAACAGTATTCAAAATTGGTAACATCAACATTGACCAACAACTGGTTGGTTCAATTCTTGTGTTTTTCCCCCGATTTTTTTTCCATTTAATATGAATATCTGGATTTGCTTTGAATCCATAACTTGTTAATTGTCACAGTCAATTTCAATAGAAATAGTTAAACGTTAAAATGGTCAGGTCTTCGTCCTACCCAAGTTCTGCGCTGTCCTTTGCCGAGTTACGATTTTCCCGTAAAAGGTGAGTTGAGATTGTCCCCAAATCTTCCTTTGGTGTACTAACCACTTGTTTCGTTTCTACTTTTAATACAGCTGAGTTGCAGTGTAAAGCCTACCATGTCTACTTGTATATTTTGTCCAGTAATGTTTTTATGTATAGATGGTCTGAAATGTGAACTGTGGCATTTCTGTTGATTACAGTAATTTTAATACAGAAATCTTTACGAATACCCAAGCAATTCAGATTGTCGACACACCTGTCGTCAAACATTTTGAAAACATAGACACATTTATTACAGACTTCAATACAATATACAGCCTGTCTCCAAAAAATGGTACAATCAGAAAAAAAATTGGTTAAATATGAAATTTCAAAATAAGTCATTCTTACTTGGCATAATATTAAAGAACAAAGACTGGGCTTTCCAATAGTGTTTGTTTGATCTTATTTGCTTTTGTCAATTCAGAGATACAATCAATAAAAATAGTGCGATACACCAAAATCGATTTTGTGCCACTTTTATGCATGGGCAGAGTTGTTTCGAGTACTGTGCCATGCTGTCTTGAAGCTCACAAAAGATTGCAACTTGGCAAAAGAAACAAACTCAATTTTTGTGTTCCGCAGTAAACTGGAGTTATCTCTGGATTGACAAAAGCAAATGAGATGAAACAAAAGTATTGGAAAGCCTGGTCTTTTTTCTTTAATGTGATGCTCAAAACGACTTACTTAATGTTGAGATTTAATATTGAAAAAAAAATCGTTTTCGATTGTACCATATTTTTTTGAGACAGGCTGTATTTCTCAACTTCTCAAGTAGAATTGTTGAAGTGCCTATTTAAACAGTGTTACTTCCTGAAAATGTTCCTGAATGTACTACATGTTGCAAGACAGAATCTTGTCAGGTGATACAGCAGCCCGGCTTTGATTTGGTGAAGCTGTTAGACAGAAAATTAGTGTTCTGCGAAATTATCAAAAATGGACAGTTTCACATGACTTTTGGCCGTTTACCTGTTCTTGCTAAGCAGATCTTTTCTGTGCTTAACCAATCGTTTCCCCAGCATTCTCATAAAGTTGGTCCCTGAATTTGTGCTTTTCCCCTAAAAATTAAACCTTGCTGCTCTTTCCCCCTAACCTTGCATGTGAAATAGTAGACATCTCTAGTTCCTACTAACACAACTAATCCTTGACAACTTTTTTGTTGCAATCGCTACAATCAACAGAAACAAGTACACCATCACAAATTTCTCACATAACGGCGATTACTTGCATTTAATAGACCTGAGACCTAATGGCGTAATGGCTTTGTTTACATATCCGCTTTCCTAGTATGGAAGCATAGTCAGGACGCCAGACAAAGTAGAGACAGTCTACCACATAAGAAAGCGCACATGTAAATAAAGCGTGACGTCATTAAGTCTCAGGCCTATTATATTAGATGCAAACAAATAGTTAGTGGCCTGACGTTTCAACCCTAGCAGAGTCTTTCTCGAAGGCTGAATGACAAGACTATAAACATAAACTGGTACATGTATACATTACTGATGTAACAAAAGCAGTCAAGTGGAAATAGATGATGCAGAGACAAAAAAGTTATTAGTCATTTCCTTCTTGGATGTTCAGACCATGGGGTTGAATGGTCTGGAGACGTCTTATCCATAATTTCTCTCTACTAAGACGAACAATCTCTCTGTGGTTTCCTAGTGCCTCAATGCCCTGTAAAATCATGTCAGAAATTGATTATTTTAGATTACACATCTTCAGACCAAAGAAAAGAACACTTGAATGATAAACATTTGTGAACACATTCATCAGGGCATGCTTTAAAAGTTTCCCATTTATAATGCAAAAAATTCCTGTTCATTTGCTCTCTTTAGATCCACATCAATGGCCTCGTCTACGGGTCAGAGTTCTCGCTCTTCCTCTGGCTTCGTGGACCAGCCACGTTCAAGATTGTCCTTAGGTTTCTTCGACGACCCGTCGTCGCCGCAACCTTCAACCAAAGGGTTTTTCGACGCCGCTCCGTCGAGGCCCAAGATCGCGTCGCTGGACCGTACCAAGACCCAGAGCAGCCCCTTTGCCAAGCAGGGCTCCTTCGGCAAATCGGGCCGGAAGTTGTTCCGGCTGGGCCGGTCGAAGTCGGAGCGGAAAAACCATGACAGCAACAACGTCCAGTTAGACCATGAGTGATTTTTTATTTTTAAGAAAAACTTAGAAGTATCTCAACCGTTTGTCTACGTGTACCAATTCCAGACAATTATGTGATCTTACAAATATATTTGTGTGTGTTTGGTGATGATTGACGAAGCGTCTTTTGCATTTGTGGCATTGGAAATATTAAACCCTGAGGCAAATCCCGGTAGTACTTAAAATCTATCTGCTTAAAACAGCGGGCTGGATAGCTTAGTCGGTAGAATGCTAGTACGGTAATCCGAGGTTGGCAGGTTCAATCCCCACTCCAGCAGGGTTCGACCTTAGCGGAAGTCCGCTCGCCAATTGCGAGTTAAAACAGCGGCGGACTAGTCAAAACCATTCCCTAAGTAGTCCGGCTGGCGAGTCAAAATTATTGTAAATACCATTGTTGTTTATGACATTCTGGTGTAAAAAATTTGAAATTTTGTCGCGGACTAGTGAAAAGGCCCGTGGACTAAATAAGTGTCTGTTTCACTAGTCCAGCTGGCTAGTGAAAAAAAAAGTAAGGACGATCCCTGCACTACAGTAAATTTCTTTGTTCGACTTGATAATTATTAATGAAATTTTTACAGAAAGCTTCCGTTTTCAGTTTTTCTGTTAAAGATTTTGTTTGCCAGTACTGTACATATGAGCAGACTTGTATGTAGATTTTGCAGCAAAATGCATGAATTTCAGCTAAAGAGGAACTTAGAAATGTTGGGCATATTTTCTATTCTTCTGTTAAATTGTACGACAGCCAAAAAGCCCTAGGGACTTAAGCATGCCTTTTTTTGCCAGAGAGTATCATTTTTACGGATTGCAAATAGTAGCGAACTCAGCATTACACATGTACATGTATTTCTTCTAGGCTTTGCATACCGTTTGAAACATGTCTGGCCCGCAGCTGATTTCATGTAGCAGTAAACATTGATGTGTATGTGAATAATTTTCTGTGCCAAAGGACTGTAACCACATGCCAAATATAGTACGCTTGAAAGAGCTTCACATTTTGTAGTTTTAATATTTTCATTGCCAATTGTGTGGTATTAACTATGTGTTTGTTCACACTTGACTGCATGTAATGCAGATACGAGATACAAGTTTTTAGCATCCTTTATTTTAAAGGTTAAAGGAATATACAACATTTGCAAAAAATCTCAAAAAATAGAACTACCACATTATTATGAAATACCTGTACTCTACTAGATTAAGGCCAAAAAAAAAGTTTCCGGTTTCTGGTATGGGCGCGCTCGCCGTAGCCATACGCGTTGGTAAAATGAAAAAGTTTTTTTTTTTCAATGTAAGATGATGTCTCAAAACCGCCAAACCCACTGGTTTGACTGGAATCCTGCTGGCGATAATTTTAACGTGTTTTTAGATGGGGTTACGATCGAGTATAAGCTTCATGTGGCCTCTCTGGACTCCCATATATTTGCACTAAATTTAGTCGGGCACCATTTGCAGTCACCAGCCGACATTTGAAGGAAAAAACGTTGAAAAAAATAACACTTTTGGGGCAAGCTCCATACCAGAAACCGGAGACTTTTTTTTTTGGCCTTACTAGACTAAAACAGCTTCTTTTTTTTTCATATACTACCCCCAATTTACCCAATTTAGTTTAGCAATCGGTTTGCAATAAAAAATATGATTTGATGATTCTTTTTTTGAATGACAAAACTATAGATAGAATGTGCACGTGGCGTGCAAATTAAATATATATATTAATCAACAGGAGAGAAGGGCAACGGAAACTTTGCTTTGCTTCAAGAAACGTGAGGACGCATTTTCACAGTTTTCTCTAAAAGTATATCTACTGAGCCGAGTTTTTGACAGGTTTGTTTTTGGATATCCTGCTTCAGATTTATTGTATAGTTCTTTGAATCGGCAATTTAAACTTATTACCATGGATACATACCGATTAACTAAACTATAAATCATGATTTCACCATTGTTATCTATTTAAAAAAAAAATTAACAACTGATCATCTTTTGGGCAATTCCACGGTTACTCACATTACATTTTTGATGTACGTTTGAGTTTCCTTGGGCTGTAATTACCTTACTGAAAAGGTTTAATAACTGTTAACCCCATGGTAGATAGAGTAGACCTAAATGTGTTATGTATGATAAACAAGACGCACAATATCGGTTACTCGCGTTACAGTTTCGTAATTTTTCTGGATGTCATCTTTGGTGCTTAGGTAGGTCTAGGTCGACTCTATCTACCATGGGGATAACATTTATTAAACCTTTTCAGTAAGGTAATTACGGCCCAAGGAAACTCAAAAGTACATCAAAAATGTAACGTGAGTAACTGTGGAATTGCCCTTTTAATCTTTTCTAAGCTTTCTACTTAAAAATGGACAGAACATACACTGTACCATCTAAAATATTGTTTTGTGTGGCAAAATGCTCAAACATAAAAAGGCATCTATTGAAAGCTTTTAAGAGCAAGTCATTTTCTTTTTTGTAAAAGGAAAAAATGTAGCCTTACTGTTTAACTTGCTGTGGCATATCTTAAAAAAAAACAGTTCAAGAATATTGTACATGAATATTTTTTATCACATCCAACCAAGTTGGCAATATTTTTGGGGTAATTCTTACATTTCTTGTCTGATATTTTGAAGAGTCTATTTCCAACATGTGACCTGTCCATTAGAACAAGGTGAACATTTTGCATCATTGTGAAACTAACAGTGTAGCATTCAGCTGTTTTTAAACTTCTTTTTAACCTTATTGTATTCTTAACCAATTTCGCGTCGGAGGACGTGATAACACGCACTGGCTGTTTTTATACACAGGCATGGCCTACGGGTTAAGACATCAAGATTGCCTCGACTCACCTCCGGGTGACGTAGAAACACGCTAATCCCTTGTGCCTTTTGTACACACACACTTGAAAGTCTGTGGAGGCGGACCGTGTGTTGATCTTATTAATCAACAATTTATGCTCCAGTGCACACCTCGGAGTATTGACACTTGAGGTTTCGGCAAGAAATATCGTACAAATACTGCTGGAATGACTCTTTTGAATCAGTATTTGTGGCATTTGGCTGTACATCAGATGTTGGCTGGGAAATTTTGCCTTTTGCGAAAATTGAAATTTTCAGCATAAAATAAATCCGGCGCGAAGTGGTTAAGTTGTGTTTGCCATTGAAATTGCTTTGGGCAGCCAGGAGAGAGTACGATTCTAAAAGGGAACAAAATCACAAACATCGCATTTAGGAAATAAATTCTTCCTTTAGAAACAGCCAATCATCCTGAAATATCTTTGTAATAAAGATGCCTCTGTTATTACTTTCTCAAACTGTGAACAGTACTTTTTGATAAATTCGTGAATGAGAACGGTAATTTTTACAAAGAAAGTTTAGCTTTTTCGTTTACCTCTTTGTTGCTAAATTGTAGGCAACGTATGTTGCCGACTTGCCGTAAAATGTGTGCATTAGTTTATTTTGCTTCTAAACTTTTCTATTGAGTACACTACATGGAATTCAATAATTTCATGCAGTTAATTTGAATATGCATGATGAGAACAACTGATGTTTATTTTTTTTTAATTCCATTTGCTTGTGTAGTGTTATTTTTCATTGTGGAATGGAAAGAAGTTGTCAAAATACTGATTTGTTTTTGTCTTGAATTCCTTGAAATGTCAATTTTTGTCTGTGGAATTGCATAATCATTTATCGATTTTTAATTTTTTTTAACGTCCTTTAATTACATTGTAGATATCGTGGATGATCCTTTAAGTTGTATTTGATAAGAATAAAAATGATTCCGCGCACATCAGATTATGCTGAAATACAAGTAATGGCGATCTCAACTAGAAAACCCTCTTTCAGGAAAAAATTCAAAAAAGAAAAAAGTTCAGCATTGATTTTTCTCCAACTAAATGCATGAGTCTTGGTCAATGCCAGCCACAGATTAAGGTAAGCATTTGTACATAAAAACTTACATCGTACTGATCACTCTTCTGTGAAGAATTAGGTCTTGCAAATTTCGAACGAGATTTCGAATGAGATTCTGACAATGTATTGCAGTGTACATATCGTTACCCACATCGGGAATGTAACAATACGGCTATGTCTGCTGTGGTTGTAATGGGCAAAGACTGTAGAAATAGCTATAGACACAAGATTTGGACATAGTGTCATATGAAACTTGGACTCCTTATCTGATCTATTTTTTTTTGGACTCGAATTTCGAAAGGCAGGTTGATACTCCACATGGAAGCAAAAGCGAAGCGACTTTCATGACGTAAATAATTTGAATTAGAGTTTCATGGTGAAGTTCGCCGTTACCCTAACAAATTTGCTTTGCACATTTCATGGGAAGTATGACCGGCCTTCTCACACGCGACTGGTCACTGTTCAAGTTCTATCTACATACATACTGAGGCATGCACAATACAACCAATGACTCTGTACCTCATGGTCCAAACTTCACACTTTAACAGCCTTGTGTTTTCTTTAGAGAACCTATTAAGTGGCTGAGACATCCCTGACAAGGCAACTTCAATTACTTATTCAACTGAGCAGCCAGCTTGTTTGAAAACCTTTCTTTTTCTGTCCCCTCTCCACCTTTCAGAGCCGATATGGAGCCCCAGTTGTCCACCGCATGGAACACCATCGGCAAACTGCAGAACCGGAAGAAGGAGCTGCAGGAGGAGCTCGGCCAGGTCAGGTCGGAGGTCAAAGTTCAGCAGGACCTCGCCGAGGAAGAGCGGCAGAAGAGGGTGGGTGCAGAAACGAAAGCAGAGGAACTGAACGAGGAGTTGAAGAGGTGGGTAGATGATAGACTTAAGCAACTTTAAAGTTTGGTACCATAACCAAAGAAGTTTGGTGGTACCCACTGCTATGTCAGTCTCAAACTGGCCAGCTGACCCCGGCAAGCTCAGTGGTTGAGTGGTAAGACGTCTGCACTAGTAAGCAGGAGGTCGTGGGTTCAAGGCCTACCTGAGGGAAGGTTGGTTCATACTTCATGCTGTGAAATTCGCCGGAGTTGATATGTGCACCACTTTTTACGAATTCGCTGCGCGAAAAGTTGCCCTGACGTCACAAGTTCGCTTTCGCGTTTGAACCGTCGTTAAGCTTGTGATTTTTTTCTCACAAGCTCTTGGACAACACCGAGTATGCAGTGTTTCTAAAATATGTCGGCAAAGAGCAAAACCCGGTATAAAATTTCTAAAAGTTTAGCAATCCATTCTGTCTACAAGTCATTTTTCTGGAATTGACTCCACACTTCCACGACCCCCCAAAACTGAAAACCTCAAATCCACAACTAAATCCACTGATTCTAATGTTCATTTCTAAGCATGACCAAAAAGGGAATCTCAGAGAAAGAACAATTGCTACTTATTTGAGTGATTCTTTTCTTAAGTTTGTAAACCCAAGTTTACAATTCCAAGTTTGGATTGTATTTGATTCTGGTGCAAAAGTTAAAATAGCCAATCGTATTGGTGATGGCCTTAAAGGTATAGTCCATCATTTGTAATTTGTGCATTTTTTTTGTTTGAAGCAACAAAATTGCTCACTCTCTGAAGAAGGATGCTGAACAACTAAACCTGATGAAGTTTCAGCTAAGCTTCAGCTGCATTTTTCGAGAAAAATAATATTCTAGGATCTCGATTTCAAATCAAAAGGTGCTGAATCGTGTTCGTGTTTGTTTTGAATTGAAAGGCCTGAGACAGACACGTGCGTTCTCACTGAGCCGATTTACGTGATGTCGCGCGCACGCACTGCCGGATTTATAGCAAGCAACTGCTCGTGCGTCGTGCCAATGCTTGCGCGCGTTTCGCCGAAAAACAAAACAAACTACTAATTTAAATTCCTACGGTGCTTCTTATTAAAGCCGCACCTTTGGAAAGGCCTTCTTTCATTGATTTCTTCAAAATGACAGCTTGCCAGAAAGACTAATTTCATAGGGAGTTTAGTCCCATTACTATCTTTCAACCAAGTATGTTTTTCAACAATAATTACACCAGTTACTTTTTGGATAGCTGCAAATGATGGACTCTGGCTTTAAAGATCTTCAGCCCTTAAAGATCACAGATATCTCTGTTGCTATGGAACTGTGGCTTCTTCAAAGTTCTTTTCAAGCATTAATCTGATGTTGACCACTGCATTATTTGATACCTGCTGAATGTCATCCCCACCACAGGGAATTTGGACAGAGTGTTGCTGAGGTGAACCAGCTACAGGGAAAGCTGTCTATCACCCGGCAACAGATGGCCGACTTTAAGACGAAGCTCAGGCAAAGCGATGAGGAGCACCTGGAGAAGATGACCAAGGCGGAGGAATCTGCCAAGGAGGCCATCAACCAGCTTCACCAAGACCTTGAGGGCGCCAAGGAGGAGATCAATCAACTTCACCAAGACATTGCACTTGCCAAGCAGCAAACAGCAGAGGCGAAGAATGTGCTCCTTGAGCGAGAGGAAGATCATAAGAAGATGACGGTTGCTGCTGAGGAGTCTGCCAAGGCAGTCATCAACCAGCTTCATGAAGACCTTGAAGCTGCTAAGCAGCAAGTCCAAGAGGCTCAGATCATGTTCCTAGAGCAAGAGGAAGACCACAAGAAGAAGGTAGCTGCCATCCAGGAATCCAATCAGGCCATGAAGCAAGAACTATCCACAGTTCAGCAGGAGGTGGCAGATGCCAAGAGGCAACTCCAGGAACAGGAAGAAGAACATCTCAAGGAGATGTCTACCATGAAGGAATCCCGCCAGAGCATCCGGGAGGATGTGAATCAACTCCAGAAGGAGCTTTCCATCTCCAGGCAACAGACGGCGGATGCAGAGAGGCGTCTCCAGCAAGGAGAAGAGGACCACCTCAGGAAGCTGGCAGCCTTGGAGGAATCCACCCAGGCCGTCAAGCAGGAGTTCAGCCGGCGACTGGTGGACACTCAGACACGGCTGTCCATGAAGAATGCAGAAGCACAGAGACTGCTTGGGGAGCTACAAGGCTCTAACGAAGAACTTCAGGAAGAGACTAGCAGAAGGAAGGCCAAGGAATCGGAATTTACCTCTATGAAGAAGTAGGCAAATGTGCATCTCTTTTTTTCAAGTTCTCAATTATTTTCAAAATGATTTCCGAATCAATATAGCTAACATTTACTGAAATAATATCTAGCAGTTTTAGCTAAAAGTTGTGCATATCACGACTTTAAATTATCATCAGTTTTGTATTACCTGTCAAAAATGTCATCTTTTACATTTGGGAAAACCCATTTCAGCACTCACAAAGAATTGGAGGCATCCCTGAAAGCAACAATCTCCAGCCTTGAGGAGAAGACTAACCAGCTGGATGCCAATGGCTCAGACATGCAGCGAACCATCGCCAACTTGACGCAATCAGAGCAGAATCTGCTGGCTGCTAAAACAGACCTGGAGAAGGAGACTAGTCAGCTCAGAGCTAGTCTTGAGCACAAGGAGCAGGAGGCAGACACACATGAGAAATCTGCCACCAAGACTAAGTTGCTGCTGGAGGAGACAACTAGCCAGATGAGCGCTAGAATCCATGAACTAGAGGATGAAATCAGGTACGTTGACTTTTCGTAAAAATCATAAGGAGTTAGCGTACCTTGTAGAAAATCTAAACTGGGGGATTTTATTTCATCTCGAAAAAGGAATATTCTAATCAATTTTACCGGTTGATCAAATTTTATTTCATTCCAGTGTTCTTAAAAAATCTGAGGTTGCTCTGAGATCGCACAAAAATTTTCTCCAAGAAGAGAACTCCAAGATGAAGGCCAAAGTCTCGGAGCTACAAGAGACCAGAAGTGGCCTGGAGCAGGAGACTAGTCAGCTCCAAGACAAACTCAGCAAGATAGAGGAGCAACGCGAGATGTTTCAGAAGTCGGCCGGGGAGATGAAGTTACTACTTGAGCAGACAACTAGTCAGATGAAGACACGGATCAGCGAGCTCGAGGAAGAAGTCAGGTGAGTCAACGAGAACTGTTGTCACTTCAAAAATTCTCTCTGATTAGCGCCCCTTGAACAAAGACATTGACAAAATGGGGGAGTGCCCCATATAGCTCTAGAGGTGGTAGAGCACAGGAAGAATAATGTGGAGGTTAAACCCCAGGTCCCCCAATTTCAGTCAATTTTTCTTCTCAGTTTTTAAAAGTAGTAAATGAAAAACGTATGTATGTTTGTGGACAAATGGCTGTTTGTTTTTTTTTATTATTTATTTGATATGGCATGTTAAAAGAAAAGAGAAAAAGAAAATGCAAGAAAAAATGCAGCCAATGGGCCAATTTCAATTTTTACAAACAAATTAATTACAAGGCACTTTTTAAAACCAGAGAAGGAAGTCACATGATTTAATACGTAATAAAAAATGAAGACCTATTCTTATTAATCAAAAAAAAATAAAAATGCGTAAATGTGGTGCCGCAACGACCACACTTACAGTTCGAGAAATTCAGGATTTCTGTTGTTTGTGCATCAATTTAAACAATCAAAAAAGGAAAACATGGTTTCATTACTCAAAAAAACCCAAATATAACTTTGGATATTAAATTTATGAAAAATCCACGTGCGTTGAGGCCTCTGAGGAATGATTCAGGCATGCCTAACAAGTCGTTCAGTCAAGCGGTACTAATTGTTCCCTGCTGGTGGTAGGCATTCATCAGGTGCTAAACTGCAATAAGGAGATCAATCTTGAGATAAGAGAGATCAGTAAGCCTGGTTCAGTCTTGATCAAAAACCGAAATATAACCGGCCAGCTCAGGTGTTCTGTTAAAAGAGGATTCACGGCATGTTGGTCCTGTTTGCGTTTCACTTTGCGTGTCTTACATCGATATGGAAACTAGGCTTTACAATCGCATTACTTTGTCATTCTTAATCCCCTGTTACTTTAGATCTGGGCCCAATTTCATGACTCTGCTAACCACAGAATTTTGCGCTTACGATCAACATTCTGTGCTAACTGCGCTGGCAGAACAATTCTGCGCTCACTCTGTAAGCACAGAATCCTTAGTTACAGGATGTACGCATGCGCATAAGCCAAAATTCCTTGCTAATGCATGAAATATGCTTACTCTAAGCACTTTCTGCATGAGTAAGCAGGGATTTTTCGCTAACTGTCAGCAGAGCCAAGAAATTGGGCCCTGGCTTGTGAAGTGACTTATGATTTGACTTGTCAAATCATCACATCTGTGTGACACACTGCCTCTCGCAAATGGGCCACATTTAATTCTTGTGGTATCTGATTGTATCTTCAAATTTGCAGCTCGTTCGAGGAATCGGAGACCGCACTGAAATCGGAAAACAGCCGGCTGAGACGGGAAACCGCCAGCCTCGAAGAGAACACGAAGCGAGCTATCGACGACTTGAAGAGGTCAAAGAGTGGACTGGAGGAGGAGGTTAACCTGCTCTCGGAGGAGCTGCAGGAAGTGGCGACGGACGCCAAGATGCACGAAGCTGCTGCAGCGGAGGCTAAGATGCAGCTGGAGGAGAAGACTAGTCAGATGCAGGCCAGAGTGTGTCAACTGCAGGATCAGATAAGGTAGGGTCCCCAAGTGAGAAACTAGGGCTGTGCTTTCATGGGTATTTTTGGAACCAGATATCTGAAATGATCACGGTCAGTTATCCGGATATCTGCTTGAGAGTTGAAAACATGAACTAGTGGTGGGATTAAAATTCAGTTTCAATTGCAGTATTCAGTTTGGATTTTGGAATCTTGATATTCGAAACCAACCTTTAAAAAAATCAGGATTTCCATTTTTTTTGTAACACATGCTAAAGACAACAACTGGAACATCCCCCAATTTGCTCCATGGTCTTTGATTGTAACTGCATTCACTCGCTAGCTGTCTTCTTGGTTCATGAATAGCCTGCTCATTCACCTGATTAGAGAGTTCCCACCCATGAGGTCAAATCAGTGTAGGATTTGGTCATGGAAAGCCCCAATTTTGTTCTGAAAAAGTCATTGAAAAGTCATGGAATTTCATTTCACGAGTTTTGTGGGGACCCTGGAAGAATGAAACTTGATTGAACTCCTACCAATAAGGTTCTTCCTTTGTTTTCTCTCTGTATATTATGAATGTTCAATGGCCATCCTTGTATTTTCTTTCACAGTATGTACCAAGAATCAGAACAAGCGTTGAAGTCTAAAAATGACAGTCTGAGACAGGAGACACATAACCTCCAAGAGCAAACCCACAGGGCGGAAGAAAGAGTCTCCAAGATGCAACAAACCGTCCACAGCTTGCAGGAAACGGAGAAAGATCTGTTGACTCAGCGTTACAACCTGGAGCAGAAGACTAACAAGCTGCAGGACAAAGTGGAGGAGATGGAGGGCGAGGTCATGATGTACGAGAAGTACGCGGCGGAGACCAAGCAGCGGCTGGAGGAGGAGACTGGCACGCTTGAGGAGGAGGCTAAGAGCCTTAAGCAGCAGCTGCGCAGGATGGAAGGGGTGGTGGAGGGCTGCCACGCGACGGAAGCCAGGCTGAAGGAGCAGCTGGAGGAGAAGACTAGAGAGTTCGTGTCCAGGATTGAAGAGGCGGAAGAAAGTTCCAGGTGTGTTCTTGTGAAATTTCTCTTTTGCAAAGGTGTTGCATGTAAGCTACATTGAGCATTGTATTTTTGGTTTGTTGAATGTCGCATTTCAGTTGTTGAATATCTCATTTCATTTGCTGTTAACTTTCATATTAACATACCTTAAAACTAGCCATCGGTGTCACAACACAGGCATGCAACTTTTTCTCGGATCCACTGATTTCCTGTTTTTTACTTCTCATAAATGCCATTACAAATTGAAAAACACTAAACAAAGTCTTGTGTGGTTTGGAGTTTCCTTGTTTTCTTTTTCTAAATTTCCCAGTTGCATGCCTGACACCAAGAAGTTAAAAAGGAATCAACTTCTTTTGTGGTGTGTGGCAAAACTGTTACAGAAAAATTTGAATATGAATAAAACTGCTGCAACACTGACTGGATCGACCTGAAGTATACAAACAGCAACATCAGACGGCCTAACGTTTCAATCCTAACAGAATATTTCTCGGGAAAGATTCTGGTAAGATTGGAACTTAAGGCCGCCCAATTTTGTTGACAGCAAATTTTGGAATTCAAACAACTGTCTATCTAAAACTGCCCTTAGACCAAAAGAAAAGATGGGAGTTTTCTTGGTATGGTATGTGCAACAAAGTGGTTTTCTTTTTCTTTTTCTTTTTTCTTTTCTTCTTTCATGATGACTGCATTTGGTGCATTGGGACTAAATTTAGTGCAAAATATAAGGGAAGGAGGAGAGAATATACATAATGACATACTGAAAGTAAAACCCCATAAAAAAACATGTTAAAAAAAGCAGCAGCAGGATTCCAGTCAAACCAGTGAGTTTGGCGGTTTTGAGACATCACCTTGCATTGAAATTTTTTTTTTTATTTTGACCTCGTGCATTTTTTTCTGTTTTATTTACGAGCTATTTCCTTAGCTCTTGTTAAATACATACACGTAAGGCAAGAAAAGCCTGTTTGCTGTGTGTATTTTCACTATTAATTATACAATCCTTTTTTGTTTTCAGTTGGCGGGCAAAGTTTGAGGAGCTTCAAGCAAAGGTGGCACCCTTCAAAGTAAGAACTAAACTTGTGTGAACTTTTGACAGTGACGTAAATATGAATGTTGGCTTGACTTTACAGCTTTCAAATCTGCGGAGCATTCAACGATGTTAAGGGAATATACAACATTTGCTTTTGCTGCAATTTCCAGAAATGGATCGATTTGGGGGTTAGTATTTTAAATGGCAAATATTGTTACACTGACCTGTTTGAAGTTTTGGGTTTGGAGATGCTGGAAAAACCAAGAAAACAATCATGTTCTTGAAGTCTGGTTCCCAGACCCCACTTAAGAAGAAACGGAGCAATTTATAGACGTTGGAGAATTGTAAGGTCAGGGAACCAGTCTAGCTGACTTGTACCCGTTCACATATGTATAATCGATTGCAAACAAAATGCGATAAAATATGATAAAGTGGGAGCAGTATTTGGAAATTGATACAAAAATAGCACTTTTCTTGAAAATGACAGCACACCAGGTGATATGATTTTACAGGATGCTTTAGACTGTCATTTATTGACAGTCCAGTATGGTATTTCGTGTTAATTTTGTAATTTTGTTTTTTGATGTTTGCAAATTTTTTTTTGATGAGACTGATTTTCAGGGGAAAAACTAACTGTAAAGTTATGTGAAACATCCCCTATAGATGGGAGAGAAAAAAATGTCCAACGAGGATATGTACAAATACAAATGTCACTATGATCGTCAAAGTGTCAGTAAAGTTGCGAGTTTTTTTACAGAACACGTTAGTGTCGAAGAAGCCTTTCCTTTAACATCTTAGGGTCTTGTGAACAAAATGTTGCTTATGATGTAAACATTTCTTTTGATATTGTTTTCCTCCACCAGGATCAGCTGGATCAGTTTGCCGCCGAGCGGACGCTGTTACTGGGCCAGAAAGACGCGGCGCAGAGCGAGATCAACAAACTGAGCCAGAGCTACGCCAAGCTGCTGGGCCATCAGAACCAGAAACAGAAGATCCAACACGTGGTGAAAATCAAGGACGAGAACCTGAAACTCAAACAGGTCGGTAGCTCACCCCCTCCACAATTTACAAAGCCTCGCCCCTTATATTGTGCAGATCTTGAGCACAGAAATAAATACACGAAATATGACACTTAATGAGTTTGCGTCGGAGGACGTGATAACACGAACTGGCTGTTTTTATACACAGGCACGGCTGACGGGTTAAGACGTCAAGATTTCCTCGACTCGCCTCCGGGTGATGTCTAAACACGCTAATCCCTCGTGCATTTTGTACACACTCACAAAGTCTATGAAGTCTGTTAAGTCTGTTGAGGCGGACCGTGTGTGTTGATCTTGAATTGGCCGTTGTGCACGGCCTATTGTTGTACAATTTACGCTGCAGTGCACACCCCGAAATATTGAAACATCTGAGGCTTCGGCAAGATTTATCGTACAAAATCTGTTGAAAAAACTCTTGCGAATCAGTGTTTGTGGCATTTGGCTGTATATCAAAAGTTGACTTGAAAATTTTGCCTTTTGCAAAAATCGATATTTTCGGCAAAGATAATCCTGGCGCGAAGTGGTTAACATCTGCAAAATTTGGATCTCGCAGGGCAGGTTCATTTGTGCGCAAAATAAAAACTCTTTTTTAGAGGGTTGCTGGCGCCCAAAATCGTCAGAAAGTAGTTTTTAATTAAAACAAAACCTACAAATTGAAAATTTGTTCAAAGAAAAAATTTCAGGTTTTGAAGAGTACGGGGTATGCAACTTTAAAACTGAAAAATCTCAAAATCAATTGACTTTTGTTTTATCATTGTTTTTCAGGAGGTAAACAAACTCCGCGAGGAAAACCTGAAATACAAGAGCGCCCTCAGGAAGGCGCGAGACGCATCGTCGGACCGCCGCCGCTTTGACACCTCCAAGGCATTCACCAATCAGAGGTCCAAGGAGAACGCCACCCCATTGGCCGATCACAACTCGACCATTCGCTGAAATAACGACCCCCGAAAGTAGATGACTTTCCTTCATACGGAGAAGAAAAAATTCATATTTTGTGCATCCATTCATACAGGGTGAGTCAAAAAAAGCGAAACCCAAATGTCGGGACAATTGCATACCTGCCAACTGTTCCGATTTAGGCGGAACTGTTCCGATTTCGGAGATAAAAAGTGCCCGAAAATCCCGAATTTCCGATCCGATTTTCCGATCGAGAAAGTAAAAAATAAAAAAAAAAAAAAAAAAAAAAAAAAAAAAAAAAACCGCCCGACGCACACGAGAAAAATGTTTTATTGTATTGTATTTGCTATTGGCGCTACCGCCCGCTACCATAAAATAAAATCCGCCTCGCTCTTAAAACGGCAATTAACGGGAACTCAAAAACCAGACTCAACGATCATCGAAAGGCCCATGCGGCTGTAGGCTGGGGCTGCAGCAGTTCTTGCCACGAGCTTGTGCGATCAGCCCAGCCAAGCCCGCAGCCAATACTGAGACCGTCTACGTCATCCGTCTGGTGTACTGCCTACTGAATTGCTTAAGCGCGGGCCGCACGGCCGCACCAGGCACGGCGGTGATATTGTATTTGTGCTGTGTTTGTTTGTTTTGTCACATAGTCTAGTCTTCGGTGGTTTTTCGTTTTTTTTTTGCGTGCTTTTGACTTTTGTTTTTTTTTTTTTTTGAGCATTTCCTTTACAACAGCATTTTGGAGGAGGAGAGGACTGAGGATGATTAAAAAGCAGGAGAAAAGCGAGTCAAAAATTCCGAGAGAATATAAATGAAAAATTTGAAATTGTGTAATGTGTAACATACACTGTAACGGGCCTATAGCAGGCTATACGGACAATGCAATGATGTACGAACTTTCCCAAATAAAATTGTACTTGTCACACTGAATATCTACATGATTAAACTGTGAAAGCATGTAAGTCAGCAGTCATTTATATTTAAATTGTAAAATTGTTTGATCAGCAAAAACCGGCTGGAAAATTTAGATGGATATCATGTAACATTTTAGGTATATGTACATGTACTTTGTATGATGCCCCTGGACCCCCCCCCATTAGCGCGCGTAGCCGGGCCTGCGCGTCTCACGTATGATGCGTAGGCACCCTGTAGTGAAGTTCTACATGTAGCACTTTCTAAATCTAGGATATGAAAGCCCAATTCATGAGCTTTCTTTTAGTACAAGCAGCATTCAAATCACTTATATACTTTTCAAGTAACAGAATTTTAAACACAACCACCGTTTTAAAGTTCTGTCCATGGATAAAAAAAAAAGGTGTGCGTTCTTTCAGCAAAACGAAAACAATTCACACACATCCAAATGTAATTTGTTTTCGCTTTGCTGAAAAAACACTTGCCTTCTCGTGATCCATGGACAGAACCTGAAAACTGTGGTTGTGTTTACAAATTCCATAACTTTAAAAGTACATGAGTGATTTGAATGATTCTTGTACTAAAAGAAAGCTTATGAATTGGGCTTTCATATCCTAGATTTTGAAAGTGCTACATGCAGAACTTCACTAAAACAATGGTCCCGACATTTGGGTTTCGTTTTTTTTTTACTCACCCTGTAGTCCTTGTAGAAGTGTTGTAATAATGTGCCTGTTTTTCTTTTTCTGTTTTATGTTTTCCATCCATTATGTTTGCGACTTCTAGATCAAAACCTCCAGTGACCTCTTTTTGTAAATATTGATTATTTAAAATGTACATAATTTATTATGAACCTCCGTTTTGCCTTAACATGTCTAAACATGATTCATTTGGACAAGTTTTGTTTGTTTTGTTTTCTGGTTATAAGGCTTAATTATAGATACAATTCTTTTGTTATCTTGTACAAGTTTGGAATTTCAATCAGTGAGGCAACGTTTATAAAGTCCTCAGCAGCCAATAGACCTAACCATTCAGCCCCGCCCTCTGGAGCACGTGCGCGCATGTTGGACATTGTGATTGGTTAAAAACACCATTGTGGGCAGGGCTGAGTTGCTCGGTCTATTATGCCAAACACAAAAAGGTTTTGCTTGGCCAATAAAGAAAGGTCAGCCTACAAAAAAAAAAAACCCAGAATGGTCGCTCGCTAAAATGTCACGGAGGTGCGTTGAACATAAAAATGTGCCAAGATATATCGATAAGATTCAAAATTATGACCCCTCCAATGAGTGTGGACTTTCTTTTTTTTGCGGTGTTTATATTGGTCATTGTGAAGCAGTCATTTTCAAGACAATTCTGCCACCAAACAATTTTAAGGAAGTTTGCTAAAAAACTGGCAAGCAAAACAGTGTTGGCAAAAATGTTAATAATGTTGTATCTATGGATATCTTGCTCTAATGGTACTCTACAATTTAACTGTTTAGAATGGAAATTCATTTTTTCAATGATTTCTTTATTTTTTTTTAAATGCCGTTCATGGATATATACATAACTAACTTACTTTTGATGTAACTATGATAAAAATGATTACGATATCAAATTACATTTACATATTAAATCTTCTCTTGATTGTGTCTGACTTTTCAGGTTTTGATTTAATACACATACACACTGCATTTTGAACAATTCATTTTTGAAAATACAATGTAGAACACACTTTTGAGTGTGATTTATAAATTTAATTTTAAAATGTAATTTTCACACGGATCACAAGCTTATGTTACAATGTTTTAATACTGGAGTTTTTTTTTTTACACACACGCCCACACTTTCATAAATAGATTACATTACTAAATCCAGAAAAATAGACTTTTCTGTAACATCTTTCTTTAAAACAATGAATTCAATAAATACACTTCCAAAAGATTCTTTCAAAGTCTGAATTGTGGATTTACAGTGGAAGACTTAAGTTAGAGATAGTTTGTTCAGAAATATTAAATTACAGGAAAAAATCAAAGAAGACAAAACAAAGTATACAAAATATGTTTTTGTAAATATGCAAAGTCCTAAATGCTCTAATCTAAATGAAATTGTGCCTTAACATAATTTGGAATAGGAGTCTTTTTTCTGTTAATCAAAAAAAGCATTTAGGCCAACTCCAAAGAATAAAACATTGTCAGTGTTTCCCCAAGAAAATGTAATTAATGTGTGTCGTCCTCTTTAAACTCACTTTGTACAATTAAAGTGCTGATGCCATTTCCGATTTTGATTATCACTAAATAATGAAAGGTTTGCGGAAACACCATGTGCGAATAATTTCTCAACTAAGAGAATGGTTCTGAAAAGAACCAGAGGTATAAACTCGACGTTCCGGTCAGTATGCTCTGACCGTCTTCAGGAGAGTCTCCTGAAGACGGTCAGAGCATACTGACCGGAACGTCGAGTTTATACCTCTGGTTCTTTTCAGAACCATTCTCTTAGTTGAGAAATATTTGCACATCGTGTTTCCGCAAACCTTTCATTATTTAGTATCTCCACCATGCAAAGCCTCAAATCTTACTTGATTATCACTGTTAAGTCCACACTTTGGAAAAAAAATACAGCATTAGATACTCTTTTAATAATGGACAGATCCACTAAGTCCCGCCCTGTGATGTTTCGACCAATCAAAGCCCTCATTGATGTCCAACACTGCACGCGATATGACGCACGCGCGCGTCTGGAACATGGTGTATCCGGTTCGTTAGTGTGATGTCAGTTCAGTTTAAACCACGCCCACTGGCATTAAGTACGCATTGGACTGCGTCTGCTAAATACGGTTCCACTGCTACTCCGTGGGCGTGGTTGAAATAACGTCACACTTTATTACCAACAGGATAGATAGCATTTAGGAGGCACGTGTTGTTAAACACGTGGGCAGGGGGCGGGGCTAAAAACACTTAATAAAAAAGAAAAGGCCGGGCGGGGCCAGCCACGCACTAGATATCGAGACGGCATGGCACATGTCAAAAATGTCTCTAGCAACAAACTAAAAAACGTCATGAAAAATTCCTCACGGAAATCTTTTTAAAAAGTGGCAGTTCAATGAATAGGACGAACAGGAAGACAAGTGCATATGGTGACCTGGAAAATAATTTCCGGACCACTGTTCTAGGAAGGTAAGCGAATGATAAGTAGGCCTACACTGGTCGAAACTCATGGTCACATCATTTAAAATTTGATAGTCGTGTTACATGTACTTCGCGCACATCATTTGCTACTCGCGACGTTCCTCGTAGGGAGTCCTTTTTTTTTGAATGAGATACAAACTTGTTCCATTAAATATCGGGGAAATATTACCTTAAATATTGGACATAATTGCATTTAAACTTGCTGTGGAAACCGTCAGCAATTTTAGTGTCTTGGAATTTAGTCTGGAACTCGGACTCGAACACAAAATCGGGCGGAAAACTTCGAAAAATAATATAATTATCTTCATCCTGATGATCCACGTGCCCAAATACCTGTGTGCATTATTTCCTCATTTTGTGGAAAAAAATATTAACAGGTTGAAAATCTCGTCGAAATATTTTTACTCGTAATTTTGTGACGGTGACGTCAGCAATTTATATTTGTAAATTAGTGGTATTTTAAAGTTAAAAAAAAAATCGCTTCGGAAAGAATGTAGTATCCAGACGCCACTTCTTTGGTTGTGTACAAAGTCTATGGAGAGTCGAGTGTATTTTCAAAGTATTTTCTAACCACTTTAGAGATATTTCTCAGTCCCAGATTCATGTCTTTTCAACATTTTTACAAAGAAAAACCCTTCATTAACTTGAGATAACATATGATGAAAAAAAAAAGTGGCGGCAGGATGCAACACTCTTTCCGGAGAATGATTAATACATGTAGTTCGAAAAATAATTGTACACTTGTGGGCCCAGATATTAAATAATTGGGATAACTTTTTCACCAAAGTTTAAATTGGATAAAAGTTATTACAGTAAACATGAACAGCGCCCTCAGTCTTTTATACATTTCAATCTGTGTGGTTTGGAACATCTTACTATAATTCCAGGAATCTCTGTCTGTCTGTCTGTCCGTCGATTATCTCCAGAACCGGGCACCGTATGAAGTTAAAAATCGGCGGGTATATTTTTCGGGACAACAGAATGTGCAGTGCAAAGTTTGAAGTTGTTTGGACCAGCGGTTCTCGAAAAAGCTGCAAAAAGCAGTATTTTCTGAGGCAAACGTGGCAGTATATAGCTTAGAACATAACACCCGCACGCACTGCCGTTCTTTTCAATTGTTTACGTCATGTTTAAGCTAAAGCGCGCGTGCTCAATATGACGCAAACAATGCAAAAAGGATGGGCACGCGCACGTGCATTGCAGGGCGATACACTGTCCAGTATGGGTGAATACTAATGGATCAATGGGTGAATAGCACTGCATGCCATGTTTTCGTATGTGCACGGGCACATTATTTTTGCAATCGACTGAGCGACCATTGTAGGTGGTCGAACTTCAAACTTGGCAAAAATTTTGACGTAAGTGTGCGTTCAACCTGTGAAAACAACACCATTGAATCGCGTGCGTTGTTTGCACGAGCAGTTCTCCAAAACTCTGCAAGTATGCAACATATACCAGCGGCAAAGCAATTTGCGTTTCCCGAACATGCACATTTTAGACGGGCACTGCACTAGTAAGAAGAAAAAAGTGAAGAAATTGTTAGGTCAAAGAAAAACATGTTTTAATAGATTTGTTAAAAAGCTGTGCTACCAAACACCACCTGACCGATTACTCACATACCAATACACTTTTGAATTCTCCTGAATTTCGAGCAGATCAAGTGAGAACAAGGCAAGGTGATTTTGTGCTGCACAGACTGTAGAAACAAAAATCTCAGGCTAAAAAAATAGGAAAACCAACTGAATTAATGTTAAGAAGATTAAGGACAACATAGAAAGGGGAAAAGGGAAACATTTGTCATCAAGTCCTGGGCCTTTTACTCAATCCAAGGCTTTTTTATAACTAGATTTGGGGGTGTCTGAGTAGTTTTGTAGACAAGTCCATCACAAGTCCTCACAAGTCCTCACGAGTCCTTACCAGTCCTCATGAGTCTTCACGAGTCCTTATGAGTCCTCACGAGTCCTGACAAGTCCTCACAAGTCCTTACCAGTCCTCACGAGTCCTTACCAGTCCTCACGAGTCCTCACAAGTCCTCACGAGTCCTCACAAGTCCTCATGAGTCATTACTAGTCCTCATGTGTCCTCACAAGTCCTTATGAGTCCTCACGAGTCCTCACAAGTCCTCACAAGTCCTCGCACGTCCTTACCAGTCCTCATGAGTCCTCATGAGTCCCCACGAGTCCTTATGAGTCCTTACGAGTCCTCGCAAGTCCTCACAAGTCCTTGCGAGTCCTCGCAAGTCCTCACAAGTCCCTCACAAGTCCTCACAAGTCCTTTAGTCTCAAGTCAAGTCACAACTTATTCAAATGAACTGTGACAAAGGCATTCCTTTGTTTGTTGTTCATCACTGTGTTCTTTCTTGTGACTGGACTTGTAACGGGACTTGTGAGTTTGTTTTTCACCAGACTTGTGATGGACTTGACTACAGCACCGTGCCTGTCGATCAGCAATTGTTCCTAGCTATGACACCATACTGCAAACTGATGAATGAACATTTTATATTCAAATTTTGAGCCTTTTTTGAGAACACATACATGTAGACGTCATTCTGCAAATTAGGGTCCAAAGTTTGACATTTTTCCTGTCCTGATACCTGTGTACTTTGCCATTCAAGTATCCGTCGTTATTAAAGAATGACTTCAAAGGAATTTTTTTATTTGGTACGAAGGTAGTTTGCTATTCATAATCAATGTTGGGAGAACTGCATTAATGAGTGCATCAAAATTATAAAATCATGGATGTCAGATGTAACAGGGATAGGTAAAAAAGTGGACCCCAAATTTATAGAATAACCAATATTTGTCAAGTGACTCAATGGGGTGGAGTCAACGGCGGGGGGCGGGTATTTCCCCTTTATACTTAAAATGGTAATCTCCTACCACTCCCAGATTGTTTGCAATGTATGTAAGCCCCCTTAGAAACATTCAACTTCTGCTGTAGGCCTATATGGGTAATTTATATGCCAAAATAGAAATTAAAAAACATGCTGCAAATGTCATTCATCAGTTTCATGTATGGCCAAGCTTGGTATTTAGTCTTTTTGAATTACGGCAGGCAAAATAGGAGGGCGTTATTTGAAGTGAGTAAATTTGATTAGATACAATAGAGTTTACGAACTCCAAATAACGCCCTCCTTTTGTGTCTGCCATACTACAAAATTCCACAGACATCACCATCAGATCTTAGCACGGGGCATCAGTTAGTGCAGTTTTTGTGGGTTATCTCATCTAACAAGCGACGGCAGAAATCATGCATTTTGAAAAGTGATCATGCTGTCAAAAGAATAATGCCATAAATGTCTTTCATTCTTCAGCAGAAATATGGCTGTTTAAGGCTTTTTGTGTGAGTAGAAGTGTTTACAAGACCTCAAGAGAGTCAAGTAAGTGTGTGTTCACAGTGAAGTTGGACTGTTACACATGCAACATGCAGTGCAGAAGTTTCATAGACCCTTTCACAGAGACCGCCATGTTTGTGGTCACGTGGTAATCTCGAGGAGCATTGCAATAGAAATATGTCCCATCGTGCCATTGCATCCTGAGCATGAACTATTATTTCTGTTGCAATGTCCACAGTGATTACCATGTGACCACAAATATGGCGGTATATATGTAAAACAGTTCGTTAACGCTGCTTAAGAAATTTCATGCGTATAAATCTTGAAAAAGGATGTCAAATGACAAATGCGTTTCCTGAAATAAATCATGCAGTTTTTAATTTAAAAATACCATGCAAAGACACACAGACTCATGCAATACACCATGAAGGATAGATGTATTTATTTTGAGAATTATTCAGAGTGAAAAAGTAATTGATAAAAAATGCATTATCGGATACAAATTCAAATAATAAATTCCTCTATTTCAATCAAGCCCACACCTTCAAACAGTACTTTAAAAAAAACATGCATAATTAATATTTTGTTCATAGGGCTTATTTGCATACTGTGTTAGTTTTCACAAGGGAAAGTTTAAGCCTCCGAGGAAAAGTAACATGATTATTAATTTCACTTGTTTAAATATTATTGCAATTTTCCACTGTACAAAATATATGAACACACAAACTATACACTCTTTTCATTTTGTACACAAATGCGCCTTCCCCAGAATGTTTCTAAAGTAAAAAAAAAAAACAGCTTTAAACATGATTTTTCAAACTTTACATAAGAAAAAAAAAATATTTGAAGAGAAAATAATTTGTACACTCTCATGCTATGTTACAAATGTTAAATAAGTCATGCAGTTTTATATGCAATTGATTTTAATTCCCTGAATGCTAAGGAATTAGGTTATCACACCAAGTGAATACTTATCCAAGGATGGTACTTTCAATTAAAACTTTTTTGTTGTTGAAAATCTACAGCATGCAATAATTTGGAAAATGTCTTGGTCAATCATTAATTTTTACAAAAAAGTTCATGAGATATAGCCATGCTTCATGTATGAGTTATAAAAATGTCCGCAATATGTAACCTGAAGTTGATTGGTTTTAGTTTATTTTGGCTGCTCAGGAGTAAGCACTCACAAATACCTAACACACACCATAACGTGCCCAAGCATGCAAGTTGGAAATTTTAACCTAGGCACTGTGGGTAATTTTTTTTTCAACCAAATTACGAATGTCACACTAAGCCCCTTCACGTGCACTATTTCAGCCAAATTTATCAAACCACCAAATACAATACATGCTGCATTAAGTTTATAAAATTCATCATCAAAGTAATCATTCAAAGAACATTAATTTAAAAATCACACACATGCATTCGTCCGTGGAAAGTTTCAGCCAATCAAATTGCATTTCTTGTCGCATAATACTTCAAAAAGGTTACCATTGCATTATGGGCGAGGATGGTTTTACAATGACACAATGTTAAAAAAAAACAGTTAGCTGGCATGCAATGTAAAAAAGTGGGAAATTTTCCACCACGAGACAAAGTTATTTTCATATGTTTAATTAATCTCAAGCAAAAGTTACATCTACATGTACCTTTCAGTGTTGCTTTCCTGTTGCTTCCTCGGAAAAGTTATATTAATGTTTTCATAAAATATTTACTGCCATTTGCTACTTTATGTAATGGAAATGGGTGAAGAAGGGGAATAAATATACAAATGTGAGGCGTTCTCGCAAAATGAGATGGAACTGGGCACAGGCCGTACGTAGTGGAGAAAAATGAGGGGAAAAAGGGAATGGTTTAATTTTTTTTTCTTGATTTTTCCTTTTTGATATTTATAAACTTTGATCTGTCTACTACACATATTTTATAGAAAATTTGTTAAAATGTTGAATTATAAGTCAGTGTTTTTAAGGAAAAACAATTGGCATCTACCATTGTCACAACTGTAAAACTTGTAACTTTAAAGGCCTTTTCCTGACTTTTTGACATGTCGATAAATTTGAACTTTAAACAGCCGTAACTCGTCAACAGAATGCCCGATTGAAGTGCAACAAACGGTATTTTGTTCTCTGTTCTAATACCCACAAACCCTCATTTCAACCTCTGTCCAGTTCTCTCTCATTTTGCCAGAGCACCTCACAAATGTTTGGGTAAATTTCAGCCAAATTAAAAAAAACGCCCAAATCTCACTTTTCGGCCTTCAGCTTGGTAAAATGTTTACCAGTGCATTGTGGGTAAGCTTGGGTCATATGACTCACACACACGTGAACATACACAGACAAACTGTAAGAAAGCTCACAAAAAAATTACATGCAGATGTAAATGCAAATGTATCCAGTATGAATTTCAGCCATTACTTAAAATCTCTTCCACTCATGCCCAAGATTGCAGCCCAAAAAAGTTTCCTGTTGCATTGTGGGATAGTGCCGCATCCGCCAAAGCTAGAAAAGCATTGTCGCACCACAATGGACCTTTCCAGATTCGGCCTTAAGCCCCGCCCACCTTTTGTCAGTGCCTGTGACCAAGTTCTACCGTGCCACTGTACCGCGGTCAGCTGATCAAAAGTCGCGATCTGATTAGTCAATTTATATGCAAGAAGGGTCCATTATGCACAGCTGCACACACACACGACTGCTGTTACATGTACATGTTTTGTTTTACGTACAGCCACACCAACTGTTCATGCATGCAAAAGCGGAGCACACATTATTTATTATTAATTCATTTGCGCCTTGGATAGAGGAAGGCCTAGAACTGGAAGCCAAATGGATCGTCATTCTTTTCTCGGGAGCGGGACGGGGGTGAGATGGGGGGAGTGTCGGCCAGCTCAAAACACTTGAGGTTCTGGTAGGCGTTGGGTCCGCCACGATCCATGGGGGTCGGCTTGAGCTTTTCGTGACGTAACCTTTGATGAGCCAAGTACAAAAAAAAGACGTTATTAATTAAACAAGAGGATTAAGATATAACATTTGCTATGAGAGACCCAATATAGGAAGCAATGCCTTGTACAAAACTTGGACCTCTGTGATAATAATCAGAATATTAAAGGGAATGTACAACATTTGCTTTTGCTGCAATTTTCAGAAATGAATGGGTTTGGAGGATTAGTATGTTATAGCAATATTGTTAAAATGACTTGTTTCACGTTTTGGGCTTGTAGATGTTGGAAAAACCAAGAAAACCAATCATGTTCTTGTAGTCTGGTTCCCCGACCCCACTTAAGATGAAACGGAGCAATTTATAGACTTTTGGGAATTGTACAGTCAGAGAATCAGTCTCGCAGGCTTGTACCCCTTCACAGGTGTGCAATCAATTGCAAAGAAAACAATGAATAACTAATTATGAAAAATTAGAAGCAGGTTTTGAAAAATACCATTTTTCTTGAGAATGATAGCACACCAGGAACCACGATTTTACAGGATGCTTTAGACTGTCATTCCCTAACAATCCAGTAAGGTATTTCATGATAATTTGATTATTTCGTTTTGTGATGTTTGCAAATGTTGTATCTTCCCTTTAAGAAAAAGTAATATTACAACTCAATAATCATTGTTGCTGTTTTTTCCAGTTCATTTCAATTTTTTTAGTTTCTGACATTTGGCTTGCTCAAGATAAAGTATGTTGGTGACAAGACAGTTCATTTGATAACGAAACAGTATGTTTTGAAGTTATAAATGTTCCAAGTTTCATGTTTCTACACTTCAAAAAACAGCAAGTCCAGTTACAAGCAATATACACTGCATGACAATTTGGCTGGTAACCTGCTTTGACTAAGCAAATAATGTTTGTGCCAAGCAGGGGCCAATTTCATGGTGCTGCTAAGCACAAAAATTTGCTTAGCACAAAAAAATTCTTTCTCTGCAAAAACAGGATTACCAACCAAATTTCCATGAGATTTATATTGCTTGTGATTGGTACTCAGCTGTTGTTTGCTGAGCATGAAAATCACATGGAGTTTTGGCTGGTAACCTGCTTTTACTTAGCCACACTTTTTTGTGCTAAGGAAATTTGTGTGCTTAGCAGCGCCGTGAAATTGGCCCCTCAGCTCTCTAAGAAATCAGCCCTGCTGTACAGAGATAAAGCTTCCTACCTCTTGCCAGTTCCTTTGTTGAAGGGCTTCTGCTTGAGCTCCTCGGCGATCGTGTCGTCGTCGTACTGGAACTGGGTCCCGGTCATAAAGGTGCTCACACTGATGACGTCACTCTGAAAAACAATTACATTTACAGTGCAATATTGTAATTTTTTTAACAAAATACATTTTTCTGAACTTGGTTTTTGAGTGTGATACAGTGGCTCATCAGTGACAAAGAAAAAGGCAGATATAAAAAAACCCAAGATGGGGCGTGCATAGTTGAGGTGTAATAATCGGTATGTTTGCCAACTTTGGACATTATTTATGGACACAAACACTAACAGTAAATGGATCTGATACACTGTGCCCTCTGGAGACATGCGCACAATAGGGAACAAAAGATTGTATACATCTCCACAGAGCAATTTTTAAAGGTGAACACATCCCCACAAGGTTATCACGAAATAGATACATGGATTTTACTCAAAAACTAGGTATTTCCAAGTTGTGTTGATCTGTCGCTATTGAAGTATCTTATGTAAGGGGTATCAAGTACGACTTTCAGCCCAGGAAATTAATTCTGGTTAAAATAGGAGCATTTTGAAAGTACACTTTCAAACTTGAAAACTTTAGTACACGAGAACAAAGAAATGACTCCACAAGGACACAAATTTCAGTATGTGTGTACATGTACTTTGTGGCCACTTTCAAAAACCCCAGTGGCAGGGAAACACAATGCATGGGAGTACTGGTTTGTGGGTGTATAACATGAAGCACACACATTCAACTTGCTTTATACTGAATGTGCACAAGTCCATAGCGTCTTTGTTTTGTCTCCCCCAACTAACCCTTTGTTAAGCCCCAGTCACACATTCACGGTTGGAGCCACGAATATCCACGGTTTACCAAGAATCAATCACTCAATCTTGATGAACCGTCGAGACTCGTGGAGAAATCGACTTTTTTAAGAATGCACTATGGTTTCAGGACGGATAGCCACGACTGTCCTAAGGTTTTTCTACGAATATGCCACGGTTTGTCAAGAATACGGACGGATTGTTGAAGAATATCCACGGTATTACTAAGAATAATGACGTTAACGACATGGTTGTCTGCGATTGGGCCACGGATGACCAAGGTTCTCCTACGAATGAAGCATACATATTCGTAGTACAACCAGAGCAGAAGAATCCTAGCATATCCGGGCATATCCGTAGCGAATTCGTGGAGATTTCTACCACGAATGAGCTACGAATCTCCAAGAATATGTACGAATAGCCACGAATAGTGCTACAAATTATTACGGTTGTCCTACGGATGTCCCATGGTTGCACTACGAATTGATTTTCATGACGATTCACCACGGAAGTTTGGAACAGTATAAAACATCAGTAGCCCCTCCAAGAATACCGAAGGAAGATGACGGATAACCACGGAGGTACTAAGGATGAATACAGTACTTCCACGGTTTATCACAAATTTTAAACTGTGGATATCAATAGCTCCAAACTGGGAATGTGTGACTGGGGCTTTACCGTTCAGGGGGTACTTAAGGTCAGTCAATCGGTAACTCAGACAGTCACAAGCGCAAAAAATAATATATTCACATATTCATACAGTTTTATGGATTTAAAAAGGATCTAATTTTTAAGACCTTTTTCAGGTAATCTGCATGGGCTTGAATCCTGCTTGAGTCCATATAGTTCTGTTTTCAGATCTAGCTTGATCTTGCAGGAACTAAATAATTTACCAAAGGGTTTTAATGGTCATTTTGCCCTTCACCAAACTTATTTTGTTTTGTTCAATGAGCACTGTAGAAATACTGTATAGTGCTATCCAAGAGTTTGTGAGAAAAAGGTCATTAGTTCAATAACAATCTCTGCCCTCATGGAAACCCATTTACTCAAGGCCCAATTTCACAATGCTGCTAAGCACAAAAATTTGCTTAGCACAAAACGTCTGGCTTTATATAAAAGTAGGGGGACAGCCAAAAATCCAAGTGATTTTCATGCTCAGCAAACAACAGCTGAATACTAATCACGAGCAATATACATCCCATGGAGTTTTGGCTGGTAACCTGCTTTTATAATTAAGCCAGACTTTTTTGTGCTAAGCAACTTTTTGTGCTTAGCAGCGCCGTGAAATTGGCCCCAGGTCAGGGAGAAGCAATTAGTGACAGAGTACCTTACTCAGGGACACACTAACCACAACCCCAGGCTAAACTCGGACCCACAACTTACAGAACTACCCACAGAACATGAGTTCAATACTCCAGACAACGAGGCCATGGCACTCCACAATGCAAGGATCTATGGACTATTCATTCTCATACCTTCCTCTCTTCTTTCTCCGCCTCTTTTTCATTAGGCTCCTCCCCCTCCTCCTCCTCCCCTTCCTGGTTATCGTCCTCCTCTTCCTCAAAGACTCCGTTGGACACTTTGAGGTCCAGCACTGGGTGGTCAGGCATGCTGACCGGATCCACCAGGACGTCGTAGGGGACCATGGGATGGGCGTAGGTGGAAGGGTTGTAGATATCCCAGGGCTGCTGCTGGCCCAGGGTACCTAGAGAGGGAGGGGGAATAAATTGTGACATGCACACAACTACAAGCAAATACGTTGATTTCCAGGGGGGAGGGGCTTTATAGGCTTAAGACTCATATGGAGAACTTTGCCACCCATATATGCAGAAAATCAAAGCCCTGCATGCTCTGCGGTCACACACAACGGTGCATTGACCCGGCGACCTGCATAGCCCCACTGCGTTGACCGGACTATACATAAGCAGCAGGTCGATCCTCAGAACAAAAGCGATGTCTGATTTGACAAGAAAAGTGCCCCTTGTTCTTCTCAACCAATCAAAACGATTGTTACATGAATGGAAAGCTTATTGTGTTATCTTTCAGAAACCGTGCGAGGTAATTGTATGCGACCGGGTTCACACGTGTGCTGTTCGAAGAAGTAAACCCGCACCCTCAAAAATCGGGGAAATGTGCCGTGTCCTCCATAGGAAACGCGAAATTTTCACTGAGTTACCCGTTTTTCAATGAAAAAGTGCACATAATTATTCGCCTTTAACCATGAAGAAATTATATTCATTTGAAAGAGGAAAACCTATATTTTATGATGCGATGCGAGGAAGTAAGTTTAACCAACATACTTTCCGCGTATTAACGAAAGTTTGCTGAGAGCGCCTAGATATGAGCCAGTCTTCCCACGTAAACAGAGATGCACTACTGGCGAGTGAGCAAATGCTCCCTAGTTCTCCATATGTCAGACCAATTCATGCAAATCACTAGAACTTGTAGTCACAACGGTTACATGTTTTCTTGAACTCCTAAGCAACTCGTCTGTGTACCAACATGTTTAATTGTTTTCACAATGTAAGGTTATTTTATTATTATTTGTTTATAAATCAATGTTATTTTTTAAACATCAGGGAGAAACGTCATCTTTTAATCAACAGTTGTGAGGGTTATAAAATTAGGCAAGTTACTTGACAAAAAGAGCGTTTCAAAAATGTGGACCTTTTAGGAAATTTTTTTTTGGGGGGGAGGGGGTGTTTGCTTCACACCCACTGCACCCGCCCCGAGGCGCAAGCCTGAATTAGGCCTAGCGGTGAAAATAATGTGATTATTACTGGTAGCTGAGGACATTTGTGATGCGATCAAGCTACATGAGTCATTTGTCGACCCTGGTCAAACAAAAAATTTTATTACATATTTGAAAAGAGCACAATCTCAGCATTACTGCTGTGAAAACCGCCTGCTGATACCATCTTTAATTCCAAATTATGGAAGTTGGAACACCAAGAGATGCAATGAAGAACGTGATGTGATGAAGTGGCCCTATTTTGGCCTGTATCTCCAAATGAAAATTCCCGACAAACGACTCATTCAGCTTGATCGCATCACATTTGAGACTCAGCCGTGCTCAAACTTAAAATCCAAGTATGATTAACCACAGTTTGACTATCTTCACTAGAACACAGTCTAGTTCACCATCTGTAATACCCCAGGGAACCATTGAATTGCTAGTTCTCAAAAGAAATTTGTGCAGAACGGTGACAACAGTAACAGTTTCAGCAGCATGAATGAAACCAATAGATAACGTCACCCAAAATGTGATTACCTATGTAATGGCCTTCTGTCGTCCATAACCGCACGGTGCAATCCAAGGAGGAGGTCAGGAGTATATTGTGAGACTGTACCAGGTTCATGCTGAAAATAAACCAAAACATGAGAGAGTTTATTTCAACAAAGATGCTTAGTTTGCATATTTCATGTTACTAACATTTCACCTGTTTGTGCCCTACTAGAGCTTAATTGGTACTGCAGCTTCCACTTTTTTTGTGTGGAAACAAGCCAGATGACAACTTTGTACAAGTTCATATTTTAACCGTAACTACCTAGCATAATTTACTAGGAACCGTACCCATTCAGGCAAATTCCAACACCCACATGGGAAATTGTACACACACACTGTTGGACTTAGTTTGTGGAGGTATGCCAAACCCAGTGTAAAAGACCATCAGTTTAGGGGTACTGTACCCATCGTAACAGATTTCAACAAAACCTGCTGTTGGGCTTTGATGGGTTGAGTTCGGTTAGGGTTAAAGGTTGAAAACCGACTTGAACTTGACATTGCATTTAACAAATTGGATATCCCAAATTGGCATGAGGTATTTCTTTAGAGTTTAAGCTAAATTATTATTCTGGTGTTTATCTACCATAAAATTAAAATAATATTAAAGTATAAAATTTGGGTAATGAATAAAGACAAATCTTATGCATTCCGATTTCCTGAGACTCAAATCTATAAATGTTCGAAAGCAAAGTCCTCTGACTCTTACCTTGTTATGCTTTCAATATGAGCCCTCCATGATCCTAGTACTAAAATGAAAAAGAAAAAGGTCAAATAAATATGCTGCTTTCCATAACAATATTGATAATAAGTTCAAGAATATTGATAATAAGTTCAAGTAAGTTTTTGAAGGGCCAAAAAAAACCCACTCTAATATTGATTTACATTACCCCGACACAAAATTCCATCTTATGGATAGTTTAATTGTGGTACCCGCTGCTATATGTACATCAGATTCGAACCAGCCTACCGATCACGGAAGCTCGGTGGTCGAGTGGTAAGACATCTGCATTAGAAAGCAGGAGGTTGTGGGTTCGAGTCCCACCCGGGTGATTTTTCCAACTTTCACTCGGGTAACACACTGGGTATACAGTGTTTATATGCCGATGAAGGGCAAAAACCTATTATTGATTTACATCACCCCGACGCATAATTGCATTTTATGAATAAGAAAAAAGTTTTATTCTTAAGTTCAAAAATATAAAAGTAGATTGTAAGAGGTAGACGTACGAGCTGGTGGCTCCTCTTCTTTGCCAAATTGGCAGTAACCTTCTGTGTCCCAAGCCGTTACAAAACCTGAAATAAAAAAAACCATACAAGTCAGTTGACTATATGTACAACACTGTAAAACACAGGTGTTCAAGTGAATCACATACCTGTGCAAATTTATATACAAATGCAACATTCAAATAAAGTTAACCAGTTCGCGCCGGGATTTTCACATTGACCGGACCCAGGCACGGGATTGTTTTTCAGGAACCCCGATGCCAGACGGGTTTAGGCCGTCATCTGCTGGTAGTGCACCCTGATATTTCCGGCCTTGCTCACTGCGAGCGGGTCGTGAAAAGGGATATTTCCGGCCTCGCTTGTTACGTGTTTATCCGCCATCCGTTCCGAATACTGCAAAACCTTTGCTTGTATACATGTCATCCGACGTGAACTGGTTAAGTTTGATATTTTGATGTAAACACCGAGTATGGTCTCTGAATGCATACATGACATGAAATTTTTTTTCTTGCTTTACTTTGTTTTGTTTTTTTCCATTTTTTTCAAGGTACAATAGATCTGGAATTGCAGATATTAACAGCATAATGCGCGATCTTCACTTTCTCCAATTCTCCAATCTCTTGGGTAAGTGATAACTTTTCTTCTTATTTCTTTAAGCCCTGCTGTAAGCATGCACTAACCTCTTGCATCTCCAGCAAAGAGCGTGGAATCATCGTCCGTGAGTTGCATTGTGGTGACTGGAGCGCTGCTGTTTTTAGACTGAAACAGACAAGTCACAGCAAAAAGTTAATTCCACAGAGTGACTCAAGACAAATGAAAATAAGTCAAATAATTGGTACTCGGGGAAAAGTTAAGTTACTTCAATGCAGATGAGTCAAAACTTAACTGTAACTGATATTAATTCTTTATAAGTTGAACAAAGAAACTGACTGGAGCGAACTGACTCTACGACCTCCGGATTGCCGTTCCAGTGCTCTACCAACTGAGCTATCCAGCCCTATGTTTGTGGTTCCCCCATTTTATCAATGTCTTTGTTCAAGGAGCCCTAGTCAGAAGCCACAAAGCCATGCCGTGTGGCCAGGGATCACGCACAGAGTCACGATGCTAGCAACATTAGCAATGCTGCAAACCTGGGAAATGGCAAACGGGGATCACTATTGGTGCTAGATAAAGTAAAATGACAATTATAGAGATCCTGGGAAGAAACAACGCCTTTAATTTTAATTTTAAATTAGTTAAGTATGCAGGCAGATGTTAATGCCAACATTGGAGGATAACTACAGTCAAATTTCAGATGCTAAACTTTTTAAAAAACTTTAACAGCTGGCAAGGCGAAATAAAGGAAGTTTACCGAGCTAAATTGTGAGAAGAGCACTCCTCCGTTGTAAACATTCCAAAAGTGGATAGAGCCTGAAAGGAAGTCAAAATTGTTCATAAATAAATCCAAAAGTTTGATAATAAAAATAATAATGAACTCCGGTCGAAAAGCTTTTATCATAAACATATTGGCAATTAGAAATCAAACTTTTTTCAAGTTGGCAGGACATTTGACAATACAAAAAAGAGCTAAATGAACTAAATTGACAAAAATTTCAACGATTATTACTGGCTTTTGTGGGCATTGCCTGTATTTATTTAGATGAGGTTGTGACCTCTAATGACCTCATAATACATGAAGTCATGACCTCCTGTGACCCTTACCTCTGGGGCCGGAGGCGATGAGTTGAGCAGCATTTTTGTTGTCTTTTCTGGTGCACAGGAAGAGAAGCTTGCAGATGCTGTTGTCGCCATCCACTAACAAATTTCAATGAAAATATGTTTTTCTTAAACGGTCTAGAAGATATGTTTTTCTTAAACAGGTCTAGAAGATGTCAGTTATATTGTTTTTATACAAGTAAAATTATATACACTGCCTGAGTAACCTGTAGTGAAAACAACATTATCTATAATTTTCAAGCAAAATATTTTGATCTTTAAAGACGTGAAAGGGTTTGGAATAAACCAATTAACTCTTTTTCTTTCAAACGAGGGCGTCAATCGCTTTTCAAAAGTGGGAAGGACATACTTTGATCAGAACTAGTGCGAGCGCAAACCCCGAAGCCCTAACGGCGTGGGGTGTGTGGGGCCCACTTAAGGGCCCCCAAATTTTTTGGATTCGAGACACTCTGTGGTGCAATCTGAGGCAATTTCTGACCACTTTAACAAATTTTTTTAGCAAAAGATTATCATTTAAACGTCATTTTTGAGTTTGGAGTAATTGAATCAGCTATTCTGAGCTATATAATTATATATATGGGCTACAATTTTTATTTGGGGACGAAAACAGTGGGGGGGGGGGGGCAGAGGATATGATATCCCCCCACTTTAAAAGGTGGGGGGATTGACGCCCATGCTTCCAAAAGAAGAAATTTATAACAAACATTATGACTTACGTTCTCGCGCAACATAATTCTCCGGTACTGGTGACCTAAGATGGCAGTAGATGTGACCTGATATAAGATTCCATACGATGACCTCGCCGTCGTAGCTAGAGGTCGCTAGCAGGCTGGGTAGGCAGACTGCCACCGATAGAATGTCCTCCTTATGCCCGTCTCTCTGCAAAAACAGAAGAAAGACAATAGAATTATCATGCTGCGCAACTATTTCAGTCAAGTTCCCTGTATCCAATAACAGTACTGAAGGATACTGGGGTGCTGTGGTCCAATGGTTTATGGTGTTCAATTCGTGTGCCATGGTACATGGGTTCAAATTCTGACCGTAGGAACATGGTGCTTGTGCTCTTGAGCAAGGCACTTTACCATTATTGTTTTGTCCTTCGGATGGGACGCAAAGCCGTAGGTCCTGTGGGTTGTGTAATGCACATTAAAGAACCCAGTAAACACTTATCGCTAAGAGAAGGGGTTCGCCCCGGTGTTTCTGGCAGTGGCTGCAATATGCGCCGCAGCACCTTGTAATCCCTTACAAGGTTCTACATAATGGGTCTCATATTTCTCATAAACTTTATTTATCTTTCTTTAATAAATGACATAATTTCCAGCGCCTCGATTACCTAATTGTTGGTAGATACGTGTGCTATAAGACTATATTTTTATTATTATTATAATGGTTTTTGTGCAAAAAGGAACCAGACTATTTTTCTTTCCAGCCTTGCTTTGATGACGTTGATTTGAATGGGATGCAACATGATGGCCGCAACATGATGATTGTCTATAACCATTGCACAATCCAACATTGGCTCTTCAGGAACTGTCATTACCCTTGCACATCAGGCTCATTGAACAGGCCAAAGACCATCTCAGCTCTTTGGGAAGTAGACAGCTCGATGCTGCCATATCAGTGCAAATGGTTCACTCAAACGCAACACCCATCTATGCCCTCACAGGTACCCATTGACGAAAATTGTCTTGCCCAAGGACACAGTCATCTTTATCAACTGGGTGGATTCAAACCACTTTGTAGAATTACCAACAGATCTTCATAATTTAATTAACATGTTTTCAAAACACGTAGTTTGTGTGCCATTTTTGGCACATTTGACATTGCCGTAAGCATCGTACATTATTAAATACGAAAATGTACAAAATATACATTTTAACCCCAACTCCCCAGCATAATTTACTAGGAACCGTACCCATTCTGGCAAATTCCAAACCTCACATGGGAAATCGTACACACACACTATGGGACTTGGTTTCTGGAGGTATGCCAAACCCAATGTAAAAGACCATCAGTTTAGGGGTACTGTACCCATCCGAACAGATTTCAACAAAACCTGCTGTTGGGCTTTGACGGGTTGAGTTCGGTTAGGGTTAATAGATGAAGAAAAATTGCTGTGGAAATTTAGGGCAACAGGCCAATCCATTCAGCCCCGCCCCCGTGATGTTTTAACCAATCACAGTAGTGATTCAAGTCTGACATGCATGCATTTGCATATGATGTGTGCATCTGGAGCATGCAGTGCTTCACTGGAGAGGTGTATGTGTTGTTTCCTGAATGCACAGTGGGCGTGGCCTAATGTTTATGTTCCTTACCAAGTCATCGGCCCATTTGGGCAGCGGGTGCTGTATGTGCCTGAAGTCCTCTGAGTTATCGGTGTACATGTTGATGTGACGATCCCAGCCCACCGAGATGATGAATCGGTTCTTGTTCATCTCGATGTACGTCACGTCCGTGATCTCGTCAAAATCATCCTCTGTCAGATCAGTTCAACACAAAAGCAGTTCAATCAATGACTCTACAAAACTGACATACAAGGCTTGGAAAAAGTCAATTTTGATCTTGTCTTTCAAAACAGTTCAACTCGCTGCTTGCTGTGAGCCAATATATAAAGTCTGTCGCGAGCCAATGTGGCTCATCAGGCCGGCGTTTATCTCCGGTTTCAGTAGCATGAAACAACTGAGAATATTTTTACTCCCCCTGGATGGGATGCTAGTCCATCGCAGGTTACTCCCCAGCTAATGCTGGTACCCATTTATACTCCTGGGTGGAGAGGGGGAAGTGGGGGTGAAGTGGATGGCCAAAGGACACAATATATGACCAGCAGCTGGATTCGAACCCGGACCCTCTGATCATGAGTCACGAACCCTAACCACTAGGCCACACACTCCCAATATATGCCAATATATATTTTAATTGAGCTCACTATGGATGACGAGCCAATATAATTATTTAATTCTGTGACATCAATTAAGTCCATATTAAAGTTAAGAGTTAAACAAGAAAAACTGGATTTTGCTGATTTTGTTTGATAAATTTTTCATTTCAATCCCTGCCCAATGCAAAAAAGTGAAATAAGATGGTCAGGCTTCTTCAATTCAGGCTCATTTATTCAGAAAAATGGAAAATCATACAAAATTTGGGTTTGCAAAATTTGCCACAAATGTGACATGCTTTGAAAACCTTAATTGTTGACTATAAACTGCCTTTATTAAGATTGTGTTAAAACAGTGTTAAAAAGTAATTGTCATGAAATCGTATTTGAGCACAGCCTATAAATATTGGTATTGTAGCCCTAAAATTGAAAAGGCCAAAACTGTGCCATTGTGTTGAACAGAAAAACAAATTAACCCTTGGCATACCTCGTTCTAGTCGCTTCAAGCAGTGGCCGTTGTTGTAGTTCCATATCTTCAGCTTGCCGTCCCGCCCTCCCGTGATCAGTCTCCGGTTGGAAGTGTCAAAGGTCATTGCCGTGATGGCATTGTTGTCATGGGCTTGCGAGAACTCAAAGACGGCATTACCAGTTTCAAAATCCCAAATCTTGACAACCTAAGGAGAGAAAAAGAAAGGGGAACTTTTTAGAAATGAAAAGAAAAACTTGCATTGTTTGTGATTTTTTTTAATGGAATTTTGCATCGGGATAGGCAAATTTTAATACTGGGCCTGCCCCTTCACCACGTGGATTTATAAGCACTGAATACACAGTCCAAGAAACTGTGAGAAAATAATTTAGAAGCTTGCTCAGGATGGGACACAAACCTCTGGTCTACTAGTGTGGCTACGATGCATCCTGCGAACATTTCATGAAACATGTCGTAAGTGCTATGCGTCATAGGTGTATTTATAGTATACTTTGGTGATGTATGTTTCATGTATTTATTCTAAGCACAGTAAACAGTCATCTGGTATTCATCAAATGGTTTTGAATGTTCTCTTGAAATGTTTTTATAAACGTAAAACTAAATGGTGGACGGATAATGCATTTTTTTGTTTTTAAAGTAAAACAGACTTAATTGTGGAGGACTGTAATAGCTATTTCAAAATTTCAACTGTAATATCAGGGGCGGATCCAGGAATTTGTGTAGGGGGTGGTCAGGCCCGTCAGATTTTTTTTAATCAGCAAATCAGCGCTGAAATGTAGACAGGTTTTTTTGTCTCCGGATACTTGGTATCCGTAAAATAAAAAAGGGGGGGGGGGCTGGTACCATCTTCCAATGGGGGCACTGTTCAAGTCCGCCGATGATTTTTTTTGGTGAGAGCAGGGGGGTTTTGACACACCTCACCCCGGATCCGCATTTGAATATTCAATGTTAATTCAACTTTATTCAGATAACAATCTACATGTAGTTATATATGCGCATACATTGTCTCGAGTTTATGGCCTTGTTTCGTTATTTGTTACTAGCTTAAAAGTTTTAGGATAACCTTTAGACACCTTGTAACTTAATATGTAGGTAGCTAGAACATGGACATTTCTCAGCATTCATTTTCTGATCCCCTCCCCTCCCCTGCCATGACAACACCTAGTGACCCGGGCAATGAACCGGTTTCCAAGAAGCTTTTATTGGTTGATTGGGACGTCAAAAACTTGCAGTGTCTGAACACAAAAGGAAGCTTATTCCAAGCAGATTAACACAGACAGGATAAAGGCAGGGGGCGAAACCACCCTCAAACAAAAAAAATAATGGGGCAGATGATAGCGTTCAGTTGCCCAATCAATACAGCTTAATGGGATTTGGGATGGGAATCACTTGAGAAAGAACAAGAAAAAAAGACAAAAACACGATCGGATCAATCATGATCTGTGATCCTCAAGAGTTATAAAAAGAAACCCCTATACTCATGGGATGGGTGTAACTGCAAGGACTGGTCAGGCACAGAACACTGTATCGATCGTTTCCTATTTATATGTCCAAACAAATTTTGTACTGTACAAAAAGCATCTTAAGTGCATATGGCAGCTACTGGTTGGTCATTTTTGTCAAAGCAGTTTTTTGGAGGGTTGTATAATTTCACCTTTTAGCGACCATTTGCAAATATTTTTCTGAAAACTTTTTGTACCGTTCAATGAGCATACTGAGTGCATGTGGCTGCAGAAATTGATTGGGCTAGGTCGTTTTTTTCCAAGCAATTTTGAAGTCTGATTCCACCCTCAGAGGGAACTATACATGTGTGCTGGTAACATCGTTTCCTACGGTGATTTTTACAAAAAATAACATTTAAAAGTTACAGGTAATATACATCGTTTGCTTTAGTTGTAATATTCAGAAATGGATGGATGTAGGGGTTAGTATTTTATAGTAAATATCATTCCACTGACCTGTTTAAAGTTTTGTGTTCATGGATGGTTGAAAAACCAAGGAAAAAATGCTGTTCTTGTACTCCAGTTCCCTGACCCATTAGACGAAACGGAGCAATTTATAGACGTCCGGGTAAGGGAACCAGACCAGCTGGCTTGCACCCGTTCAAGGATGTGTAACCGATTGCAAAAAAAATGTCGACTAACTAAATTTGGTAAATTGGGGGCAGTATTTGAAAAATAAAATAATTTTTTTTTCCCAACGATGGTCGACCGTGACCATTGTTGGAATTTGATATAAAAATTCCACTTTTCTTGCAAATGACAGCACACCTGGTGCCACGAGTTTTGGCTTGAGACTATTATTCACTTATTTAAGTCAAATTATCACTTTAGTTGGTAGTTTTGTTTTTTGATGTTTGCAAATGTTGTACATTACGTTTCACTGTTGACATTTAACTGTTCATGGACTTTTGGCATATACATGTACATGCATGTAGATGCTGGACATAACATTTGATCAGAAAGTGATCCTTACACATTACCAGCCAAATTGTTAAATGCCATTTATTGCTTAACATGTATAAAACGGCTCGTGACTACTTTAATTATTAAAATTAAAATTTTGCTTGGCACAGGTTTCTTCCTTAGCAAATCTGACATAACAAAGAAACCAATATTCATCTACCGGTACATGTACTTAAAGTATGTAGATGATCAAAACAAGAACTTAAAAGATGGGGTGGAGTAGAGGGTGTAGGGTCACAGGTGTGGGGTGAAGTAGAGGGGGTAGGGCGTGGAGTGAGTGGGTGTAGGGGTGTAAGGGATAGGGTTTATGGGGTGCGATGAATGGGTGAACAAAAGTTTGTGTAGTCTGCATTCAATAGTGGACTACTACAAAATGCTGAAAATGGAGAAAATAATAGGAAAATGCAGGAGAAAATTGGAAATCCTATTATTGGTAGGAAACCAATTAGGCCCCTACAGTATGCCTGATCGTTTGCAAAGAGTTCAACAATAGAAGGACTGTAGGAGGTCCATGATTTGCACACTTGTGTAGGGTTGTGGGGTGTAGGGTGTTGTGGAGAAGGGGATTGCCGGGGCTTACCGATCCATCCGAGCAGCTGACAATGTGCTTGAAGCTGGGGTTGTACTTGGCACAGTGGACTGGTTCCTTGTGTGAGTAGGCAACTTCACCATTCTGTTGTATACGACTGCAGGGAGGAAACAGGACGGGACCATACTTTTTCAAATTTTATACCACCAAACCATTAGGCCAAAAAAAAAAGTCTCCGGTTTCTGGTATGGAGCTTGCCCAAAAAGTGGTACGGCGACGCGGCTTTTTTTTTTTTTACCTGATTTTTTGCTTCAAATGTCGGCTGATGACTGCAAATGGTGCCCGACTAAACTTAGTGCAAATATATGGGAGTCCAGAGAGGCCACATAAAGCTTATTCTCGACCATAACCCAATCTAAAAACACGTTTAAATTGTGCAGCAGCAGGATTCCAGTCAAACCAGTGAGTTTGGCGGTTTTGAGACATCATCTTTCATTGAAAAAAAAACTTTTTCATTTTGCCGACGCGCATGGCTACGGCGACGCGCGCGCATACCAGAAACCGGAGACTTTTTTTTTTGGCCTTAACTATTCGTCTATTTATTTTTTCATAATTGTTCCACTGGTTGAATATCTTTCAAACATCACCATGATGACAAATTCAACAAGACAGAAATCCTGAGGTTCAATAGGGTCGCTCTTGGTACTTGGTACTTGGTTGGTTTCCTCCTGAAACCTCCTCTAGGTATCTTGACTAGGAGGTCAAGATTACATTCTAGTGCCATGCACATCTAAAATGCCAATCTGAAGTGTAAAATTAAAGTAAGATCTGTGACATGTCACCACAAAATGAGCTTAAAGTCAGACTTTTGGAGAATTGAGATATTTGAATTTCTGGATTCTACTTAGAAGCTTTCAAGTGGTATAACATTTGGAGGCTCTGAGTTCAGGAAAGGAAATATGAACCACCAACTTCAAAGGGCCCATGCAATGTAATTTTTTTTTTTAATGCTGTCCTTGAAAATGCACCTTTGTGTCCCAGTTAACTTTATTTTCAATTTTCCTTTTGCCATTTTTAAGGGTATTTTGGTGCCTTTTTGGTTTTGATGCTGACGCAAATTTCCATATTCGTGAGCAAAAGTGTTTCAGGCAGAAAGTCATTTCAGGCAGAACCTCTGTTACAGATATTTCAACACAAAAAGTTACCAGAATTCTGGATATTTTGCTGTTGTAAAGTTTCTTTTCTTTAATGATTCGTTGTTGTGTCAGTACATGGCAGTAAGCCAATGAGCAAACTTTTTTCACAAATGTTTTCAACGAGCAGATTTTTGGATTCACATTTGAACAGAAAATCCCCAAAACTGAACAGTGTCTTCCTGAAATGACATCACAGCAACAGCGCTCTCAGTTGTCCGGAAAAGCATGGGCAATTTTAAATGCTTAAAGAAGTGCACTTCCGAATAAAATTAACCAAAAAAAGGATATAGAAAGTTGCACAAAATATGTTCCTAAGAAAAATTCATTTCATAGACACTTTAAGTGGTAAAACTAATTTTTGAGAAAGTGGCATTTAAAATGCTGCTGTTGCGTTACAGTGAATGAACAGTCAAGAATTAAAACAGGATGAAAACAGGTTTTTAAAGATGTATGATAGAACGGGGGGAAATATGGGGAAGATAAACAGGACTTTAACAGATTGAGGTTCATTTGTTCATTGTTGGATTTGCTATGCCCCACTATACTGCAAAATGGCAATTTGCGACTTGAAGCTCATTTTTGAGGTGACGGGTTACAAATTTGAATGAGCTTACTTTGATCTGTGACTGAGTAGAGCCATCTGGTCTGTTGCGATGGCGAATCCCTTGGCAACCTTGTTGTAGTGACAGGCTTGTAGATCCCCTCGGACTTTGTGGGTCTTTGGGCGGATGGTCAGCATGCACACCTGGTCCTTGATGTCCCAAACCTGATGAAAAAAATAACGAACAGTTAAAGCTATAGTACATCATTTGCAGCTATCCGAAAAGAAACTGGCGTAATTATTGCTGAACAACATACTTGGTTGAAAGATAGTAAGGGGACTAAACTCCCTGTGAAATTATTCTTTCTGGCAAGCTGTCATTTTGAAGTTATCAACGAAAGAAGGCCTTTCCAACGGTGCTTCTTAAGACGCACCGTAGGAAATTTAAATTAGTAGTTCGTTTTGTTATTCGGAGAAGCGAGCGCAAGCATTGGTACGACGCACTAGCTATAATTCGTCGGATCAGGGCGCGACATCGCATAGCTGCAATCGGCTCAGTGAGAACGTGTCTCGGACACTGAATTCAGGCCCAATTCAAAACATGATTCAGCAACTTTTGATTTGAAATTGAGATCCTAGAATGCTGTTTTTCTTGGAATATACAGCTGAAGCTGAGCTGAAACTTTATCAGGTTAGTTGTTCAGTACCCTTCTTTAGATTTTGAGCACTTTTGTTGCTTCAAACGAACAAAATGCACAAATTACAAATGATGGACTATATCTTTAAAACTTGAGCAAATATCAGTCAGTGTGTTTTTACTTAGCTAAAGTTGAAAGTATTTGAATAACAGCTTGAGACAGTCAAGTCCATGGAAGTCAAAAACATGGTAAAAAAACATAAAAAAGGTAGAAGCAGAATTTTTTGAAAAATAGAGGATTTAACTGTCTTCAAAGAATAACTTCACAAATTACAAGAATACAGTTAAATCATCGTTTGCAAAATTGCAAGGTTTACAACTTCCAAAACAAATGTGCAAAATTTGAAATTGATTTTGTAATTAGGAATAATTTAAAATTTCGACTCTGACATTTTAAAAGACAGGTCTTTCATTATTGGAGCATAACTTGTGTATTTTTGAGTTTAAAATTGAATCACACGTAAGCAGTCCACACATAAGGCAGGCAAACAGAACTTTTCCATCCTTATTTATTGAATCTACCACCAATTAGCATGACACACCTGAACCAACCACACTAATGGATCCTATTACATGTGGTCAACAACAAGTCCATCCCATTTACCCAATGTTGACTGTGCAATTAGGATCAATTACTAAGGTGTCAAACCACAGATTAAGCAGCAGTCAATTGACTTTGTGTTGTCTTCCTGGTTGCAGACCAGTATAAAACAGGCCTAAAATTACTTACGCTCATGCTGGCCAAAACACGATTTGTGTAACCATCAATTCTATACTGCCCTCGGGCGGATATGGAACTCCATGGGATACGATCGCGCATGCGCAAAACCAGTAACGAACGCACTGACGCAGACCAGACGTTGGCAAACAAATTGGGCACAGAAGTGCCAGGAATTCAACGGTTTTTGGCTGTAAAACTGAGAAAATCCCTACTCACCAATGGTGATAAAGATAAAAGTGTAGCCAATGGTGCACAAAAACAAGACACAACAAAAAGAGGAAAAGACAATGTCGTTCCCAGGTCGAGCACGGGAAATGTGGCTAAAAAAAAATCCGCATCTTACTACACGTAAAAAGTGGTGGCAAGCGGGATGTCAAAAATGAGTCCCAGCAACAATGAAATATCGGCAACTTTTAACTCTTCAATCTTTCTCTTAATAGAGAGTTTCGTGGCCCTGCACTTGAGGGTTTTTAAAAATGATGGGGCCCAACTCATGACCAGTTATGGAGCTTGTGTTTTTGTGATTTTTTTTATATTTATTTTTTTTACGGCTGCCAATACGTAATCCAAATATAAAAAAAAAAAAAAAGTGCTTGAAATTGATCAGTTTTTCAGCTTACCTTAATGGTCTTGTCCTGTGATATGCTGTAGACTCTGTTTTCATCGGGAGCAATGTAGAGAGAGAAGATGGGAGCATTGTGGCCTCTCAACATACCAGTCGGCTTGCTGAAAGACAAAACACAAATCGTTGTTAGGCCGTTTACTGAACGCAGGGGCGTAAATCCTGGGGATGGGGGTATATATCCCCCCACACACTTTTAGACCGGGGGATGGGCTATTGAATCATCCCCCCACTTTTTTGTGAACAGAAAAAGAAAATGCGGATTTCAAAGTATTTTTCGAACATCCCAACAACCAAAATGTATTCAATACCATTGAAAACTGGAGAAACAAAGTACAAAAGCTTTTTAAAATGCGCCGTTTTGATGTAAGCGCGAGTATACATATATATATGTATACATATACAGTATACGCTTTTTGAATTGCCACGGCCGAGAAATTGTTTGGTTTTGGTCATCCCCCATCCCCCTTCCCCCACTCGCCGGCACAAATTTACGGCACTGACTGAATGCCTACGGCTAGGCAGCATATGTGTTCCCACGTATTGGAAGCTTTGTGTTCCCGTTGATGTGGAAAGTACGGTAGGCGTTCAATGGAATGCATGTGGGTTAACCTTTTTGAAAATGCTGAACAATACTTAAAGTTACAAGAAACGCCAAATCACTCATTTGGCATTGTGTTTTTGTGGCATTCATGCCCACATCCAGGATGTAAAACACGCCCTATAGGCTCACACATTCTTGTGAAAATGCAAAACTTGACCTCTCAGTTTTCTTAATACAGAGAGCTCTTTTGAACTAAATTTTATGAACAGTACAAGATCAAGTTGATCAAACTGATAAGAGAACAACACAAGTTTGCCAAAGGCATCTAAACTTGCCACACAAAAAACTCTGCCAACATGGCATGGCTTACAAATAAATCTCCTGCACAGATCCTTACATTGGAGTACTAAGTAAAAACCAAACAAACAAACTAAAACAAAACACACACAAACAGGTAAAAAGCTTATAAAGGTTGCAGACCAGTAAATAAACTTCCATAGACCCCAATGGTAAATGCTCACACTTCAGAAATTCGGGGAAAATACTCGCAACTCTCCAAGGTGTTCGAGACACACATCAAATTAAAGCTTATTTCATCATCTTTCATTTTCTTTTCAATTTTCGGGGTCAACTGATGACTTTTAGGAGAAATTTCCATCCGAAGAAGATCACCCCTGAAAATAGTCCTGAAGCCCATCGCCATTTTGAAAAACGATGCCTACACTCCTTTGCAAAATAGAGCGCTTTAAGGGCCCCAATTTCATCCAAATTGAACGGAACTACAAGTTCACAGTCCTGTGCACGGCTTCCACCCATATTTTTACAAACCCTCAAATTCATGGCCCACAGCATGCTCAAATACTGAAGATTTTGAAGGCATGCAAATCTTCATTTGGCCGGCGTAGGCAATTTCGGACCGATTTACTGGTCTGCAACCATAAACGGACCTGAATCAATACATAATTCACTTCACTTCACATATAATACCGCTGAAGCAGACTTTGCAATTCTAGTATTTACAAACTTAAAACAGTAAAAACCCAAATTACCTGCATTGTGAGAAAATTAATCATCATGTCTGGCCAATAGGATCAAAGGCTACAATCCAAGGTAAATCCAAGCGAAAACTTTTTTAAAAGCGACAAAACAGACACTTGGCGATGCCGGAACTGTGACAACCATACGTATCTAGGATAACTTAAAAAAGAAATTGCGCTTATTGCACAAGGACTGGGTCATACCATTTTTCAAAGGGGATAATCAATTTTTATTACATGGGGAAAACAATTTTCTGAAAAAAAATAAATATTATTTTCAAACCGACTTGATAAAGTGACAAATGGAAGAAAAGGTAGGTTTCATGAATAATGTAAATGGTGAGTTTACAGGCTTTTTTGTTGAGATATAAGCACACGTGAAACGAAACTAGATTAAATTCACCCCTTCTCCGGTTAGTCTAAGTCCAAGGAGAGACATCAAGACACATTTATCGGTGCATGTGCAACAAGCCCCATCAATAACGCATCAATTATGGAACAAGAGTCCAGAACCGTCAGCCTAAATTGATTCTTTTGTGGTCCGCACGGTTTATTGATTTTCTTCTAGTCCAGTCTTTCTCTTTGTGTCGATATCGGATCCGTTCTTAAGACAAGTTGCCTAGATACGAGTTAAGATGCCACACCGTGACGAAGAGATCACTCGACGATGCCGTGAAGATTATCGGATTTTGGCGGAGGAGACAAGCCGGGCAACAAAAAAAGAACATCATGCTGAGATGCCAATTAAACTTTTAAGACCGGGCGGCAAAAAACGAAGAAGAAAAAAAAAGTCGAATGGCCCGGCTTGGCTGAACGCAACAAAGGCGTGTAAAGTGCTGTAAGCTGATTATAAAAAGACAAGCTTAGATAAGGTTCAACGGATAAGCTTATAAATGGTGCTACATCAGTGTTTTGTATCCATGCACTGCGTGCTCCGCTAAACAGATCAATTGGGCAGCCTCCGCCAGTTCTACTCTGACTAGAGAGGGCGATATTGATCTAAAACCTAGAGCTCTCATGATGGGGTTACTTGGTACTCGGTAGAAATTCCTGCTGAATTCTCCGCCAGGAAGATTAACAAGAAGGCTTGTTAATCCGGAGAGTGGAAACAAATTTGATTTTGATTTTGAGTAGTTGCCTAAAGCTGTTACTAAAAACTGCTGGTAAGGACGAGTCAGAAACATTCTGATGAGGAGCGTTCCATACCTTGATGGTTCTCGGAAAGAAGGAGTGTTCAAGTGTTGATGTTGAGATGTTGGGTTCTCTCAAATTGTTTTTGTTGCCCCTCCTTGACCCCCTAGTTTTTGGCTTCAGGATGTGAATCTATTCTGATGATGCGACGGGTGATTTTGAATAGGGTTGTAACCTGGTGGTTATCACGCCTCATTTGGAGGGTGTCTCAATTTAAGGCTGTCAGCATGTTAGTCAAGCTACTGTTTCTTGAGAAGATTACGCCTAATGAAGTCAAGAGCCCGTGATGTTTTTGTGACTGCATGATCAGTTTGCTTCTCCCATCCAAGATTGTGTTGAATGATTACTCCCAGCATAGAGCAAGGACCCAAGGAGTCAGAACTCTTGGGCGATTTACATTTTGACCATTAACATACCAATCCCTCGGGAATGTCTATAGCTACAGCACTGTGACCCCAAGCCTCGACCATTCAAAGCGTGAATGCCAGCGGCCTTTGAACACGATGATCATCGCCGCCTTTTTAGTTGGTAACCAACAACCTCCCTATATGCTGCATAATAAGTCATGTCACGTCGCTGCTCCTTTTTGAAAAATATATTTTACGACAAGATAGGTTTTTACAACTGCGCAGTTGTTAGATGTGAGTTATGAACTCAAGTTAGCAATGTGCAGTTGTTGGTGCTTAAAAGCGTTATCTGTCCCTGTAATTTGGAGATAAATTGGATTTCTTTCAGATAAGTTTTCATGTATTTTCAGATATTTTAATTGGCAATATATCATTGATGAAATGTGGTTTTTTGGAAAATTTCACAAGTTTTCACACTAAAGGTATAGAGCATTTTGTTCTTCATGAAATGATTGTTTCAGTGATGTTGACCACATTGCTAGCCAGTATTAGCCAACTCCGAACAAACACTTCAAAATCATTCATTTTTAGCGATGTATGACAACTGCGCATGCGTATTTACCATGGTACTGTCTACGAAGCCATGCAAACTCCTTTTTTGGGCATTAGTGAGCGCGGATCTCTATTGTGTCGAGAATAGCGTAGTGAGCAACTGAGCAAGCTGGCGCCAGGTGCTTTCTATTGTAGCTTTCGAGCGCGGCGACCATCATTTTACTTTTGAAGTCTTGGAGTACGAACTCCTTGGGTCCTTGCTCTATGCTCCCAGGTAGGTAAAATCCTTGGTTTCCTCAAGAGGACTCTTGGACATAGTATAAGACATGGCACAAGGATTCTGCTTCTGCAATATACGCATTGTTTTGCACTTCCTTATGTTGAAATGTAACAGCCTATCTTTCAAGGTTATTCAGATCATTTCGAAATTGCTCTTCATCCACAGCAGATGTTATGTTCCTGTAGATTAAGCAGTTGCCTGCAAACAGCCTGGTAAATATGGGCAAGTGTGATTGAAAAATATAATTAAACTTTGTTGGACTAACTCTAAATGAAGGCATGCTAGTCAACAGCAGTGGTCCTAGTCTTGTCATACCTTCACAGGCATCCTCAAATCTGGCGAGCAGATCCCATAAAAACAGGACCCAATTTGCAAAATGTGAGTTCTGTTTTCAAACATTTCAGAAAACCTAGTACATTGATTTTAAAAGTTTTTTATTTAAAACTTTTGCGCTGTTTAGGGCAAATACTGGTTTATGGCTTTCTTCTTCCTTGAGCAAAAACAATGATAAATTTCTTTTTTCCTAAGCTGCGGCTTTTGGGTCAAGCTTGACTAAGTAAGCTTGATCTTGTTTTTTAAAATTATTATTATTATTATCATTATTAATTATTTCTGGTAATGAAACAAGGATTCCTCAAAAGTGCCCAAGGCACTGTAGCTCGCAAGCCTGAAGAAACCTGTACAGAGAAGACATTGAGTAGAAGTTACAGTTTTACAGGTGGGAGGAAAACCCCAGAAGAATATTCTGGGTCGGAATCCACGGAATCAGGCCGGGACTGAAAACCCAATCCACATATTGGCCCAGGCGGGATTCGAACCCGGGTCACAGCGGTGGAAGGCGAGGAAAGAACCTGACTCCCCTGACTCTCAAGAGTTCAATCTCACCTCGGCACATAAGGGTTCCACATGCGCACGATCCGGTCCATTCCTCCCGTGATGATCAGGTTCTTCTCCTTGCAGAAGTCAAACACCTTCACCCCTTTGTGGATCCGGAATGTGGTCTGGTCCGCGTCCAGCCGTCGCTTGGCGTGGGCGTAGTTCTGCTGCGCCAGTTTCAGTTTCTTGTCGGCCGCGTCTGGAAAGTTGGAATGCTCCTTGATCTCTTTGAGTTGGGCTTCGACGTGCGTGCTGCCGGTTGTGCAACCTGAAAAGTGACCAAAAACTGTAGTTTTAGAATCCTTCCACATGAACAACAGAATATTTATTCAGTTCACAATATATATAAATATAGTAGATTATGGGTAACACACCTCAATTTTAAACAAGCGCAATAACATGGAGCGGAAACAACTGAAAATTTCCAGCATATTGGCTCAAGACAGGGTGTGCATTATGTATGATTGAATTGTAATGACTTGATTACACCCTTGATTACGTACCTATGACCAGAGCTGTGCTCTCGTTGTTGGAGCAGGACATGATGGACCGAATCTCCTCGTAGTATCGGAGCTCGGCCACCCAGTCATTGTGGACCTTCCACCTGACGAAGCGGGTCAGCGGCGAGTGGGCCACTTTCTCCAGGGTCACGCTGGCGATGCCTTCCGTCTTGGGCATCTTCTTCCATGTTCTGCAAAGAAATCCGGGAGATCATGTTGTTTTACTGTGTTCTTGGGCAAGACACTTTACGACAATTGCCTCTGTTCAGGAGTACACTGTATACAAAGTGGTACTTGTAGGGGTAGAGAATAAATCGCAGAGTTTTCAAACTTGTGCTTGGGTTCTTGGGCAGGACACTATACTGCAATTGCAACTACATTCTCCAACAAGGATTAATAATGGGGGGGGGAGGTGAGAGGAGAGAAAAGATTACTCTGATCTCAAACCTGTCCTATGTTCTTTGGCAAGACACTTTACTACAATTGCCTTTTTCTGGTCAAGAGTATGAATGAGTACTTGCAAGGACAGAGAACAGACTGCACTGGTTTCAAAGTCATGCTTTTGTTTCTTGGGCAGGACACTAATACTGCAATTGCAATTCTTTCCATCCAAGAGTATAGAGATAGAACTTGCGCTTATGTTCTTGGGCAAGAAAGGTTACTGCAATTTCAGCAGTCTCTCCTATCAGGAATACAAAGGGGTACATTTATGAGTTTGGACTAGACTGCACTGACCTAAAACTGCAATTTGGGGATATTTTAATATTTTTAAATTACTTTTCAAACATTTGGATATATCCTACACAGTATTTTTTTCAGAAAGGGAATTACATTTTTTTTGGGGGGGGGGGAGTTTAGGTTGGTTGGCAGATACCTTTTTAAAAAATTTATTTTAATTTTTTATTTATTTATTTATTTTGGATGGGGGGTGGTAGTTATCTTTCCAGTAGTGAACACTTTAAATTTTACTGTTCACTTTTCCATATCTCACCTCAATGTTTCTCCCGTGCCGTTGATAATAATGATGTTAATGCAGCCTTCGGAGTCTCCGTACATGATCAGGCATTCATCGTAGCCGGTGGCACTGAGAAAGATTACATCAACATAGAATCAATTACAAAAAACACCTGCTTCATTTTTTCTAATTGGTTTTTGTTTTATTTTTAAAGACCACCTGGGGCCACTTTCGAAAACTTATATATCGCACATTTGTGCTATAGGTAAGTAAAGCATTTTGTTTTTTATAAGAAGAAAAGGAACCGACCACTTATTCTGATTTTGGCTTTGGGAAGATTCAGCACTACATATTTCGCTAAGCAAAATTTACCCCAAAATGTGCCCTGAATCAAATTTGGTTGGCACGCTTTCACAGTAATACTGTGAAAGAGAATATCTTACTTAGAAATTTAGCCACTTTATAGTAAAAATCATTTGAAATAAAGGGGAAAACACAATTGAAAATTAGCAAGTCCATCTTGATTTATAAGCTCATTTAACTTTTTTCTTTAAATCACAAAAATTAGAAAGCTTGATGTTTCTATCTAAGAAAAGTCTCTCTCAAAGCAAAAATTATCATTTTTGTTCACAAGCAAACTAGCTGCTTCAGATTTTTTTTCAGATTTACTTTTGAGGAAGTGCAGTAAACTACAACATAGGAATGTGGGGGGGGGGACCCACACAATCCACTGTTGTGATCAAAGTTAATGGAATTACCAATATGCTATTTTCAGTGGTGTGGTCTCCAGGCCGGTGACCTGACAATAAGGTTCAAAGGTCGACAACTCGTAGAACTGTATTTCCCGATCCCTGCAAATCAAAAACAATATATTGGATGTTGTGTTTACATCCCAGCTTAAGTACTTTATTGGATCTATTCCATTTGATATGATCAAGTTGGACTTGATAGCCTTAAGCTCAAGTCCATGGGCTTGCAGGTTTTACAGATCAAACATTTTAGTTCATAATGATGAGCTTGTTTACAAGAAGAGTCACAATGCTGTAGGAAATTAGAAAACCATCCTTTGAAGTCCTGAAGATATATGCATTTCATATTCAATATTGGGTACGTAACATGGACAGACACACTGCAAGGAAAAGGGGGCTTAGGACAAATTCAGTCTAGCACAATTTTTATTTGACATTATCTACCCATTTGACATTGCTATCAAGCGGAAATATACAGTATTTACACTGGCTTCAAAGTTATGATGTGATTAGGGTTATGTATGAACAGGGACAGACATTTTGTGACGAATTTCCAGACTGTTCATACAAATAAATTCTGATTATAGAATATCATATCATTCTTCACATTGACTCTGAGTTTTCTAGGTTTTGACTGATGGCATTCCTCCAAGGTACTTCATCTTAGGGGATCATTAAATGTTATGCTTACTTTGTGACTTTATGTAAAACGACTGTCCTTCGTTACGTACGTAAACACTTTTAAAAACAATATCCACAGTATTTTCTAAACTACGAAACCAGTTATATCCTTTGCCAGGTGAGGATCCTAGTTTAATTAACAAAACCCAAAAGGTCTTCCCAAATGTCACACTTTTGGGCTCAGTAGTGTGGAATTGCTTAACTTTCAATGGTGATAATTCATGGGCATTTATAAAAGAACGATCTGAATCAATCCTGTAATCATTACCAAAGCCATCATTACATGCTACACTCTAGTGAATTTGTTCTGAACCTACCCTGTGCATAAGATGAGTTTGTTGTACTGCGGCATCAACACAAAATCGGTCACCCACTTGGGCTTCTGTCTTGTCGCATTTTGCTCCGTCTAAAATTCAGAAAAAAATGGTAAAAACAATTATGAAATTATTTTTTGTCTGTGTTGTCGATCAGCCTAGGACCCTTAAAAATTAGATTTCATCACTGCCAAGCAAACTTTCCGAGAAAAAAAATACAAAGAAATACATCTATGTTGACTGTGGCAACCCTATGCCAGAATGGGAAAGTATTGATATTATGAGTAGGACTTTGTCATGAGTATAAGTATGAGTACAAGGCAATGTTTTCCATGAATACACGTACGAGTACCAAAATAATGTACTCGAGTACGAGTACTTTCCACAAATAGGAGCAGATTTCAATGTGTGCGTGCTTTCAAGGGGTTTTTGCTGTCAAACTAGGCATTAAACAAATGCAGTTAAGCCTCCCAAACAGCAGAAAACTGGTGTTCCTGCATGTAGCTCTTAATTCTTTTTAAAATTTTTGTGGGAGAACATTTGCAAGAGTACAAGTACAAGTACGAGTACTCTGTTATTATGAGTAAGGCCAAAAAAAAAAAAAAAATTGGTCTCTGGTCAGACCGAAGTTCCGGAAATGATGCGGCGACCCGTTTTTTATTATTTTTTTGGTGGCTTTTTTTTTTTCAAGCTTGCATTGTACAGACAAGGTGGGTACTATTTTGCTTTTTTGTGTCCTCATTATACATTGGTGTCCTCCATCATTTGCCTTGGTGCCCTTTATCATTTGCCTTGGTGCAATTTCCCCATTCCTTGGTGCTCCTTGGTAAAAAAAATTTGAGGAGGCGCAGCAATAGAGGGCGCTGTTGTAGCTTCCGTGTTAATTTGAAAAAAAAAAAAGGTTTACGAGCATGATTAAAATCAACGCGCGCGCTGACCAGAGACCGAGTATTTTATTTTTTTTGGCCTAAGCCTGGGAAATTTTTTTTATGCGAGTACGAGTACGAATACGCTTTCATGGGTACGAAAAAATGTACTCCAGTACGAGTAACACAACACTGGTAGGTCGGAGTCCGAACAGAATCATGACTTCAGATAGAAATGCTTGAGCACCCTAGCCTACTAGAAAGAGGTAATTTTGAGGAAAACCCAAACAGTAAAGTTGAACCCAATCAAGCAAAGACAAAAAGTCAAAAAAAAAAGTCCAGGAATACAATAGTTAACAATCATTGACAGTGCATCATTTTTTTCTCCAGACAGACATTTACATCAAAAAAGGAATAATTTTAAATTCATTTTCATCTCTTACCATGACCGATCTTGTTCTCTTCAGTTCCAAGCTCCCATTCCAGAAGGATATTGTGCCATCCTGAAAATGGGGGGAAAAAATCATGAACAACAGATCAGACCATAATTTATAGGCCTACAAAAAAATCTAAGGAACCCTGCTTTTTCCAATGACAAAAAATATAAATGTGTATCACTTCAACATTCTCAAAAGCATACGTCCTATCCTATTTACTTAGTCTTTTTGCAAATTCTTGGACATTTGTGACCTGTTCTGTCAAAATCAGACTTTTCTGGGCATAAGGTCGAAAATGATATTTTTACATATTGTTAACATATGTTCTTTTTCCTTTTAATAGGTGGTTTAATTTTTGAAACCGGTCATTCCTGGGCAGAGTTATGCTATTTTGAAGTTCATTGTGTCGAAAAGTAGAAAACGGAGAAAATGGCCACGAACGTCACAAAACAGTTATTTCTTTAACTGATATACCTTATCAAAATCATCAAAAATAGTATATGTAGAGTTCAAATTAGGGTTTCAAACTTTTATAATATATTTTAGACATGTTCAGGATTACAAATATGCAAAAATTTGAAAATCGATAAAAATCACCCCCACAGCGTTTTTTGGCCCTATCTCAATTTCAACCTCTGCCCAGAAGCGTCTGCTTTTGACAGAACAGGTCACATTTTTGGCATACTTTATTCATAATGTAAAGCCGAAATGCTTGTGCTGTCTAATTTTAAAGTTTAATTCGTTCTGTAACAGCTTATATTTCAGTTTCCATATATGTACCAGTTTGTACCTATTTAAATTATATAAGGCTCAGTTAAAAAATGTTTTGTAGATACCATGGAGTAGCATGAGACATACCTGACTTGTTGCCACGAATGTCCCATCGGACATGTTGGTAATGCGTAGTACGGGCTCCCTGTGGGGCATGTATTCTATGTTGGCCGGGGTGTGCATGTCCACGTCCTTCTGTCGCCGGTACGCGTCCTCCTTCTCTTCATACTCCAGCTGCATGTAAGTGCAGAACTGGTCCTGTTGTGCAGAAGAAAAAAGAAACGGAATGTATAGAGAGCCATGTCCGAAATGGGCTTCGTCATCTAATGTGATGGATGAATGAATTTGAATCTTAAACCAGTTCGCGTCGGATGACGTGTTAACTCGATCTGGCTGTTTTTATACACAGGCACGGCTGATGGGTTAAAACGTCAAGCGTGCCTCAAATCGCCTCCAGGTGACGTTCAAACACGCTAATCCCCCATTTGTTTTGCACACACACACAAAGTCCGAGACGTCTGTGTAGGCAGACCGTGTGTTGAACTTGAACAAGGCCACTGTGCACGGCCTGTTGTGGTACAACTTACGCTTCGTGGGCACACCCCGGAGTGTTGAACAATATGAGGTTGCAGTAAGAAACATCGTACACATACTGTTGAAATGACTCTTGCGAATCAGTATTTGTGGCGTTTGGCTGTATATCACAAGTTGGCTGCTATTTTGCCTTTTTCAAAAATCGAAATTTTTGACAAAAATAATGCCGTCGCCAAGTGGCTAATTTTGTTTTTAAATGGACAGCAAGTTTTCTTCCATGTTTTGTCTGCAAACAGGTATAAATATGAATTGAAAACTACACTGAAATGCTAAAACTACGCTGTTGCAGCAGAACCCACTGCTATATTAGATTCAAACAAGCCAGCTGACTCTGGCAAGCTCGGTGGTCGAATGGTAAGATGTCTGCACTAGTAAGCAGGAGGTCCTGGGTTCGAGTCCCACCCGAGTATGCTTGTGAATTTTTCTTGCAAGCCCTTGGACAACATTGAGTATATAGTGATTATAAAAATACGTCTGCGAAGAGCAAAACCCATTACTAAAATTTGCATTATTCAATTTACAGCCTGCATGTTGATCTCCACATAAGAGGTTTTGTGGTGTTCAGTGAATGGAAAACACTGTGTGTCATAAGCCGAGACGCTTACTGCGTAGGTGATATAAACACCATCACATATCGCAAAGCCTGATTTTGCCTGTCATCATCTTCCAATTTTCTGGGACACAACAAAATTCGGAATTCAGATGGAGCCATTCAGAAAGTCACATTCCTGAAAGGAATTTGCTTCAAGCAAGGCTGATTTGAAATTTGAGCATGAAACAGTCATGGTGTACCAGCAACTCACCCATTCTATAAAGCCTTCCGAGTTGGAGTCAATCTTCATAAATAATGCTGTAATCTGTTCATCATTCTGGGGGAAAAGAAAGAAAAATTAACAACATTCAGAATAAACTGCTATAAAGTGTTAATGTTGAGGCATAGGTAGACAAAGATTCAGATGAAAAAGATCGGAAGATGACAGCAAGAGAGAGAAAAAAAACAAGACAGAAAAAAAAAATCAGAACAATTACAAGAGCTGTTCCAGATTATAATCTGAAATAGCATGAAAATGAAACAGGTTAATTTTGAGTCTCCTATCTGAATGGCACAGGAATGACTAGAATGATAGCCTAGCCATATTTGCACTCCTGCAACAAAATTGAGATCCAATGTTAATGTTTTATTCCTTGAAAGTACAACTCACCCTTCCTCTCAAAGCCAAGGAACTGCGGATCACGCTTTTGAACTGCTCAAGAGTCAGAGTTCCTGAATTCTCTGAGTCTGCAGTCTACAAAATATGAAAAAAATATGACAGTCAGTACACTAAATACTAGGTTCTTCCCTTTTTTTCCCCCATGGTTAAGAGTGAATGCCATTATACAATGCAATGTTGTAGTTGAGCCCTCACAAGTCCTTACAAGTTCCGCACATTTCAATCACAAGTGATAAAGGCATTCCTTACTTGTGACAGAACATGTACACAAGTTTGTGATTGGACTTGAGAATTGAATTGTAATGTTCATCGTGGCAGGGATGTAGTTGAGTCCATCACAAGTCCCTGCAAGTCCATCACAAGTCCTCCAGTCCCAATTCAACTCACAAGCTGTTCAAATGAGCTTTGACAAAGGCATTCCTTTGTTATTGTTCATCCACTGTTTCGTGTGACTGGACTTGTGACTAGGCTTGTGACTTGACTTGTGACTTGACTTGCGACTGGACTTGTGACTGGACTTGTGATTAACTTGTGATTAACTTGTGACTGGACTTGTGACTGGACTTGTGATTAACTTGTGACTGGACTTGTGACTGGACTTGTGATTAACTTGTGACTGGACTTGTGACTGGACTTGTGACTGGACTTGTGATTAACTTGTGACTGGACTTGTGACTGGATTGACTTGACTACAATCCTGTTATAATGCCAACGATTGTAACTCACCTCAAATGAGTGCTTCAGCTTGTGCAGATGTTCAAGATTAATACGTTCCTCTATCTGCAGACACAAAAAAACCAACAACAAGAAACCAAGTTACTCCAAAACTCATGAGCACCGTATTTGGTCATCTTGCAAAAATGTAGATTCATCCAGTTAGAGAGCTGAAATTAACTCCGCCTTGTTAAAGTATACTTCTGTGAATGAAATAGCATTCATAAATACCTGTGACAGTTTACCCATTCCTATTGGTCAAGCGCCTATCAAGTGGGTGGTCTTAAACCGCCATTTCAACAACGGTCATCGATGTTTAAAACCTGCGGCGAGACGCTGCACTCCACAGCACATGCAGTATGCGCCACGCACGCCTACTACGTACAACCGACTGCTCGAGAACCACAGATATAATCTCCACACAAGGAGAATGAGATGTCAAGCAAATTTAACCACGCATGCGACGCGCACCATAAAAGTGGCCTGAAAATGGAGTAAAATTGTTGAACAAAACATTGTCGGAATTTTGTCAATTTGTCGGCGACGAGACGTTTAAAACTGCTCTACCACACATAGCATTAATTCTCACCCGCGTTTGCCCACCAAAATGGTGCTTCCTGATTGGCATCCTGCGACTGAGCGACTAGTAAAAAAAAATAATACTCGCAATTACAGCTAATGGAGTTGTCTCGAGTTGCGCTGCTATCCGAACTGCCCAACGCAAATACGCTTTAATGAACGGTCCGTTCTGGCACGACTGTAACTGGTGGCGGCTGCAAACTGACGCTTCTATTTGTACCGCAAACACGACATAGGCATTTAAAAATAGTTTACACAAGTAAAAATCCTATCAAATTATGGTCCGCAGCGTGCTAAATTTCCTGTTGCTGTGGTTATGTTTTACAGCTTTTGGTACCATCCTTTTGTAGCGGTGGTAAGGTGGTACGAATTTCCATGTCGGGGGGGAAATTAACTTCGGTTTTTATTTTCCCCTGGTGGGTTATCACCCATGGAACGCAGTTTTATTGATTTCTGGTGATCTCTTCATAAAACCTTCCGGTGGCATAAAAGGACGGAAATTAAACAACATGGTTATTCTGTTTTACTTCCCTTTTTTTTCCTATTAATATTACAATCTGTGGAGGAGATTGCAACATCTGCTTTGACATCAAAGTGGTGTCGTCGTGGCAACCGGAGGCGACTTTAACAACAAATTGGCGACAGGGTTGACAACGGCAGCTGTTTAAATGTGTAAACTGCCCGACACTTTGTGTGGTTATGGAGGGAAGCCTTGGACCAATGAGTACCATAGAAAATAACAGGTAAAAAAAAAGGAGATTAAAGAAGAACAAAATTCCAATAAACTGCTGTTGGATTAAAAAAAACATAGGCCTAGGCCTTAAAATTTCAACTACTGGTACGTGGAAACAATTAGTCCAACTTGACAAAATATATTCGGTAGCATGTTTTTGTAAATTTTCAGTACGATTCTCCACATCCTGTGCAGAATAATTCCTCATGCTATAGACAAAAGGCACATAGGGGTCATTTCCTTTTTGTGATTTTTATGTGTTTGAAAATTGCTCAAAATCTTAAGAAGGGTGCATACATCAGAACTAACTTGTTGAAGTTTCAGCTCAGTGGATACAACACATTGTGAGAAAAACATCAGAGAAAACGTATGCACATATTTGGTGTCTTGTTCTGGATTACGTTGCTAATGCATGCACTTTCTTAAACCACCTTCAATGACTGTTTTCTTCCAAATGATACCGTTTTCAAGGTGATGCTACGATGCATTTGCAAATTTACTAACGGCCATTTTACACATGGCACAAAAGTGAAGGCAAACGCGAATTTGTTACATCACAGCAAAAGTTGAACATGAATGTGTCTTCATGTTCCCATTCGCTTGAAGTAAGAACTGAACGTGGTAAGGCTGGTTCACACTAAACGCAAATCTGTGCAGTCTTAATAATTGTGTGAACACATAAGTCCAACAACTTTCATAGCGAATGATTCTTGACGTCAAATTCACTTCATAATTGTATTACTTAATGCACTGCCTTCAGTCTTGGTTCTTGGTTGGTTCTTCTAAATACTCCATGTGGGAGTTTATACAGGAGGCCAGAAACACCGGGGAAACCCCTTCTCTTAGCGATAACTGTTTACTGGGTTCTTTTACGTGCATTTATACAACACACGGGACCTACGGCTTAACGTCCCATCCGAAGGACGAAGCAATAATGGTTAAGTGCCTTGCTTAAGAGCACAAGTGTCCGCCGGCGGGCTCGAACCCACGCCACTGTTGCCTCTGAAACACCAGAACGTGAGTCCGGTGTTCTTAACCGCTAGGCCATCACACTCCACAGTCTGTACACCATTTAAAGAAAAAACAACTGTCCGCCTCTGAATTTCAGAATCGGTTGGTACTCACCAACTCATTGAGTGCTACCACGCCTGCCGTGTCAGTCTCACACACGTCCATCATAGAAATGTATCAAGCACAATACTGATACTACAACATACCAGTGTACGGCATGAATTTTAAGCACAAAATCTTACAGCCGGTTCCAACTCAGTGTGAAGGCGAACATAAATATGTGACACCACCAATGAGCAATTTTCCCACTGCGAATTAGCAAAAGTTGAACACATTTTCAACTGTTCATAAGATGATGTAAACTCAATAATGGGTTTTGCCCTTCACCGCCGTATTTTTATAAACACTGTATATACTCAGAATTGTCTATAAAGTGATTGTGAGAAAAATTCACAAACAATTTGGGTGAGAATCGAACCCACAACCTCCTGCTCACTAGTGTAGACTCGGCAATTGAGTGGTAAGTACGTCTGCACTAGTAAGCAGGAGGTTGCGGGTTTGAGTCCCACCCGAGAAGTGAATTTTTCTCACACTCACTTTGGACAACGATGAGTATACAGTGTTTATAAAATGCATCGGTGAATTGCAAAACGCAATGTTGAATTCACATTTTCAATCCCGGCCAGTTTCGCAGTGAACGTGGCGTGATGTCAAATTCAATTCGCATTCGCATGAAGTATGAACTGCCATTTGGCATCCTAAAAAACACAACCAACAATATTCACCTCACAGAGACAACGACAAATCTGCAGACTGGACAAAAATGCTCAGCTTTTATATCTCTCACGGAAATGGTTCCTATAGGGGGATAATTTGCGATCTATTAAACCATTAACCGAGGGAGATTTAATTAACTTATTTAACCGAGGGTTCTGATGATGATCGATGTCCGTGCTGCACTCGTGCAATTTGCCGTGCCACTCGCGCCGGCGACGGCAATTTTTCTAAATTGCCCGTATCTCCTCGAATCGGTGCTCGAGACACTTTATTAATTGGTCCAGCTTTACAGGTGCTGATGTCAACGGTGTTTAACTTTGGCCGGTTCGTGTAAGAGGTTTTCTCGTCAAGAACTTTTCAATAATTTACCAAACCCAGAGAGACTGTACATCTTGTTGAAGTTTTTGAGTAAATATATCTGTAGGGAACTGTAGTATGGCTGGTTTTTTTTGTGACAGACATCAGGACTTCTCTCCCATTTTCAATTAAATTCCAAAAGGGGAAAGGAAATTTTGAGCATTCACAAACAGAAGTAGAAATAAATCTTTGAAATGACATGATTCAAACTCTATGGGTCCATCCCACCACTGTGCTACAGCCATTGCTAAAATAGAAGAATCAAAACCCAGTTGAATTTTGAAAAAGTCAATTTTGTCTCCCTCTCTTTAACTTCTACGTATGTAAGTTTAACAAATCATCGACCGATGATTTCGTTTGCTGAAAGAACACTCACTTTTTTTGGTGATCCGTGGACAGAACTTTAAAACGGTATTTGTGTTCAAAATTCCGTAATTTGAAAAGTACATGAGTGATTTGAGAGAAACTTGTACTAAAAGAAAACTCACTGTTTGGGCTTTCATATCCTAGATTTTGAAAGTAAAAATTACACTACATGCAAAAATTTATTCAAAAATTGGTCCTGCCATTTGGTTTTTTTTTTTTTTTTACTCACCCTGTATTTTGTGAGCAACTGGTTTGAACACCAGTTGGCATTTTGTTTGTATTTTCTTTTCTGTGTGTGGACAATTTCTATGAAGACTATCAACAGTTTACACTAAGCAAACATTCGGCCACAGTTGACTCAACACGCTGAAGGGGGAAATCAATATATCTACCTCAACAAAGGTCAACTAGAAACACAGACATCAAAAACGAGAATGAGTGGGAATAAAACGTGTTGACTGTTGAAATTCTACACCAATTTGGCAAAGTCCTTCCTATCAAATGGCATTGAATGGGAATTATTTAAAGTACACGATGTGCCTGTAGGCAGCATGGGCTCTATCGTTACGTTCACACTACCAAAAGGACTGTGCTGAATATATTTATACTGAATATATCCTAATTTTGTGATCATCCACCAAATATCCAAATAGCATGTTAAATAATGAAAGGTTTGCGGAAACACCATGTGCGACTAATTTCTCAACTAAGAGAGTGGTTCTGAAAAGAACCAGAGGTATAAACTCGACGTTCGGGTCAGTATGCTCTGACCGTTTTCAGGAGAAATTCTCCTGAAGAGCATACTGACCGTAACGTTGAGTTTATACCTCTGGTTCTTTTCAGAACAACTCTCTTAGTTGAGAAATTATTCGCACATGGTGTTTCCGCAAACCTTTCATTATTTAGTATCTCCACCATGCAAAGCCTCAAATCTAAACTCGACGTTCGGGTCAGTATGCTCTGACCGTTTTCAGGAGAAATTCTCCTGAAGAGCATACTGACCGTAAGGCCAAAAAAAAAAAGTCTCCGGTTTCTGGTATGGAGCTTGCCCCAAAAGTGGTGCGGCGGTGCGGCGACGCGGCTTTTTTTTTTTTTTACCTGTTTTTTTTTTTTTTTTGGCTTCAAATGTCGGCTGATGACTGCAAATGGTGCTCGACTTAACTTAGTTCAAATATATGGGAGTCCAGAGAGGCCACATAAATCTTATTCTCGATCATAACCCCATCTAAAAACACGTTAAAATTGTGCAGCAGCAGAATTCCAGTCAAACCAGTGAGTTTGGCGGTTTTGAAACATCATCTTGTATTGAAAAAAAACTTTTTCATTTTGCCGACGCGCATGGCTACGGCGACGCGCGCGCATACCAGAAACCGGAGACTTTTTTTTTTGGCCTAACGTTGAGTTTATACCTCTGGTTCTTTTCAGAACCATTCTCTTAGTTGAGAAATCATTCGCACATGGTGTTTCCGCAAACCTTTCATTATTTAGTATCTCCACCATGCAAGGCCTCAAATCTTACTTAAATAGCATGTTGTTAAATAGAAATTTGGAAAATGCAAGCAGTCTCGCGATGACAAAAAACGTCCGTGATTGAACTTCATTTGTACATAAGTTGAGTGGTTTTATTCTCAGAGTTGTAATGACTTGAATCAATGACTCAACTCCAGTCCGACTCAAGTCACAATTTTTGGTGACTCGCCTCGACGCAAGTCCCTGCTGGGTAAATGACTCGGCTTGACTCGAGTCACTGCGAGCAAATGACTCAACTCGACTTGAGTACCTCTTCAGAAGACTCGACTCGACTTGAGCGAAGGCTAACAAGACTCGAGTCCCAAAAATAAAAGCAAAACTTTGCGAAAAGAATTTGCAATGACTTACGGTGCAAAATTTATGTTCACTTCACTCTGAATAGTCCCTTCCCCTCCCATTCTGTGTGATTAATACAGTACATTTTTCTTTTCCCCCTCTTTCCCCCCAGACTTTAATCTGTGTGGTTTCATTATTCTCTCTGCATTAGAGTGCCACAGATTATCTTTGGGCAAATAAAAAAAAAGCAGGAAGGCATTATCTGTTCCAGATCACATTTTCAATATTTGCTCAATCAATTATTGTTTAGCCAGTTTTTATGGCGTCTATTTATACACAGATTTATGTATGCGTACTTTGCTCAGTACACATACAGCTCTACTCAAGTATAAACACTCAGTTATATTCAAATGGAACATGAAAGTGTGCCGAGTTGCAGAGATTCTGCATAGCTGTTTGTGTTTTAAACTGATTGAATTTTATCCATGCATACATTTTTTTTAACTACAAAATAAACACTGTTTCTGTCTCGCTGATAAGACCAACGTCCTTGAAAACACACCCGAAAAGTTTCATAAATTATTTACTTAAACTAGGTAGGGTACATCATTAATTTTGTCATTAGTGCATTTGTTTCGTTTGAAGTCATCAAAACGAGCTCAAAATCTAAAGAAGGGTACTTAACAACTAACCTGGTGAAGTTTCAGCTCAGCGAATGCAGTATATTTGGAGAAAACAATATTATAGGATCTCAATTTCAATTCAAAAGTTGCCGGGTCATGTTTTGAATTGCGCCCGAAATCAGCATCTGGGACACATTCCCATTCAGCCGATTGTAGCTACGCGATGTCGCGCACTAGACTGACGAATAACAGTAACCGCGCACAATGCACTGTTCAACTCAAACAGCATGAAGATCTTGCTCAGTCTTGAGGGTTACATGATCGATACTTTCTTTTAGTTTTAGTCATAACATGTAGTTCTGCCTTATCTGAAACCATATTGAATGAATCAGGTTTGTTAGTAACAAATTTAATCAAATTAGGTTTTGCCCTTCACCAACGGCAGGGGCCTCGTAGCCGAGCGGTTAGAGCTTGGAGCTACGGAGTGGAAGGTTGGCGGTTCGAATCCCATTCGGACCAAAAACTGGAAAACTCTCTCTGACGACCAAACAGTAAAATGGGTACCTGATTCGTTCAGGGAAGGTAAGACGGCGAGAGGAGAGGACTGGGCCCCGCCACTCATATGCCGCGCCCAAGACACAGTGGACCTCTAACATCCCACTGCCCCTACGGCCAGTAATGGCTATGGGATCTTTACCTTTACCTTTTACCAACGTATAAACCATCTTATGAACAAATTTAACACTGACTTACTATACAGATCGTGAACACATCTCGGGCAAACGACCTCCTCCCCATGTTGCTTCAAAACTGCCGTTGTTTATTTAAAAGCAAGACCCATCAAACGAACATGGTTGCTATGTACTCCTAGAAATCACACTGACAAATCTAGCTACTCCACAGGAGCCTCGCTATTCAATGAAACGGTTGCTTGTTAACGCAGCGGCAGTTCACAGACGGCTCGCACCATCCCTTCAACTAAATTGGCAACACAACAATTATCCAGTTTGGCAAAACACCGTGTCGCGGCCCAGTGAATGACAAAAAAGTTCCTGTGAGATCCTTCAGTTTCATTATAAAGACGGATTAAAAAGGAAGGAGAAAAAAAAGCTAGGTTTGGCTAGATGGGTTTTTGTTGTGAGGACAATCTGTGAGCAGTTTCGCCCCAGTGTATGGACCCTGTTTAACGGATGCCGATTTTTACAAAAGTTGACTTGATTTAGGGGGATCTATTGTCACGCTGCTACTGGTTCTTAATGGGAACTAGTCAAGCATCCTAGTATTCAACCCGTGGGGTGAACGCGAGCACTTCTAATTGGACATGCTCACCCACTGGGTCTGTTTTGTGGTTAAACAAGCAAGGGGATTTTAATGAAAGTCAGGCGTGACAATGTTTTTGCAATCAGTTGTATCTTGAGTGCATGAACTTTGATTGGGTCTGTTGGTCTATTTTTGTGATCTTTTAGAATTATTGTAAACTAAAGGTTAAAAAATATTTCTGTAAAAAAAAAAGTGATTGAAAGTTGGGTTCACAACTATTTCTCAATAGTAAAAAAAGAAAAATATTACGGGAATAAATATGATTTAAAACCGGCTAGGGGACTGGTCGCATATAATGACACCTGCAAGACCCATTCATAAATACATTTACGTGAAAGTCAAAACAAGTCAAAAATTCACAGATTTCCAACAATTTTGTTCGACAATTTTACCTAAGGTTTTGTTACACACCCCTCTGGCTACATCTATGGTTCATATTATGTGCTTCGCGCATACATTTGGAAATTGGCGCGCCACTACAGAATGCAGGTTTAAAACCACCATGTGACAGGCTTTCAACCAATAGGAATGGATAAACTGCCTCAGGTGAATGTATTTTAAATGTATGAATTTATCAACTTAAAGGTACAGCCCATCATTTGTAATTTGTGCATTTTGTTCGTCTGAAACAACAAAGGTGCTCAAAATCTAAAGAACGGTGCTAAACAACCAACCTGAGCTCAGCTCCAGCTGTAGGCCTATATTTCGAGAAAAACAACATTCAAAGATCTCGATTTCAAATAAAAAGTTGCTGAATCTTGAACGAATTGGGCCCGAGTTCAGCGTCCGAGACATAATCTCACTGAGCCGATTGCAGCTACGCGATGTCGCGCACTGATCCGGCGAATTATAGCAACCACGCTCGCATGTGCTTCGTGTCAACGCTTGCGCATGCTTCACCGAATAAAAAAAACAAGCGTCTTTAGACGCACTGTTGGAAAGGCCTTCTTTCGTTGATTTTTTCAAAATAACAGCATGCCAGAAAGAATAATTTCACAGGGAGTCTACTTCCCTTAGTATCTTTCAACCAAGTATGTTTTTCTACGATGATTACGTCAGTTACTTTTTGGATAGCTGCAAATGATGGACTGTAGCTTTAACAAGAATATACCTTTGTAACAGGTGCAGAGTGTGCCGTGTGCCTGGACCTCGTGATGACCGAATCGGCCCTCTCCGCCAGCCCGTCCACGGCTCCGACGGTCAGCCTCCTGACCTGGGTCTCAATTTTGGGGATGTCATCGTTCACTCTGCTCCCCCAGGCTGTGGTGGCGGTCTGGTGATGATGGCTCACCTGTAGGTAAGCAGGTTCAGATTAGCAACCCTCTATCTCTTTTTATTGTTCCAATATATGCTACAACCTCAGGCAATCTACCTTTTCCCTAGTTCTTTTAAATTTTCAACAGTAATTTGACAGAAAAAATTACTTTCTTACTCAGTTCTATTCAGTTGGTGCTCCGTATAAATCAAGGCAGCTGTGTGCATTTACTGAGCATCTCATGAGGGCTGGCAACGCATGGCTTGTCGTGTGTCATGTTGTGTAAAATTGTTGTAATTGATGTCACTCTACCTCGTAATTTTCCTCCAAATTCCAAACCCTGCCCTCTCTAGACATTCCTACTGCTTTTGAACATTGCCAGCTTTTTTGGTGAGTCCAATAACATTAAAATGGATTTTCTTTGTCTAAAGGAATGGGTTACTGAACAACATTCTTACTTGAGCCAAATTTCATGGTGCTGCTAAACATACAATTTTCTGCTAGCGCAATCTCTGCCTATTTCACGGAGACTGTAGTAGTGAGCATGGCAAAAGGCACGCTAACCTCAGACTGTTTTGCGAAATCACGTTTTGAGAAAATCACATTTGAAGTTGGTCGATTTTGCAAATCACTTTTTGTATATATTTATTTCTCCTCCAAAATTGAAAAATAACTGGTGCGATAGCCCAGTAGTAAAACATCCAAAATAATTTGTTTTCATAAAATCACGTTTCATTAGGAGACATAATTTCATGTACTACTGAAGATATTCGTCACTTCGTTAAAACGAAAATTCTACTTCGTCACGTGTAATATAGCATGTTTGTACACAGTGCATGTAGGCCTAGATGTTATTGCAGATTCGTCACTTCATCAAAATTCAAAATAAATAATATGGCACACATGTAAAATCAAAGAAAATATAAAGCGACGAATAGAGATTCGTCACATCGTCAAAACGATAAGCTGAGTGTCGCACATTAATAATTTTGTGTAATTAGCGTCATTAACGAACGATGCAATTTTGTGTCTCAAAATTTGGTAATCATGTAGTGGACATCATAAAAAGTTAGAATATCAAATAATCTTAAATTGCTTTAAGTCTTGGTTTTGGATGGATTTGTCACTTCATTAAAACAGTGACGATCCGTCTTGAAATAAGCCTAGTAACAAAATTCCCAGATTTTCCGGACTGATTTTCCCTAATTTTAGGTGTCTTCCCCAAATTCCCTGAGTTTTCCCTGACTGAAAAATTGGAAAGTCATCTTCAAGGTTTTCCCTGATTTCCAGAGTGGCTGGGACCCGTGTCCTGGTTAAGCAGCTCACCTGTCCACGGGAGCCCGGCGGTGTAAAGCCCGGGTGGCCCACCCCGCCCCGCGTACCGGCCGCCGCCGTGGCCGGACGGGTCTCCTCCAGCACGCTGGGCGTGCCTCGGGACTGCAGCTTGGCCTGGGCCGAGGTGGGCCGGATTGGCTTCCCCATCCGCCGGCCCGGCGTCACGGTCCTCTTCCTGGCATCGTCCTCGTTTTCCACGGCCTCCAAGAGCTGCTTCTCGCTCGTCGTGGGGCGACAGTGGGGCATGCTGCCTACAAAACCCGATGACCCCCAATTTCCGGAACTAAAAACACCGCCGAAGAAGCGATTGCTCAACTCTTGATATTTCTCGGTGCTGAGCAACCTAATTTAACACGATTGACACAAAATGGTGGACGATCAGCAACATTATAAATCACCAGCACGAACAGTAATCCCAAGGCTACATACAATGAGGATTGGGCTTACGGTAAGTAAGCCAACAAAATATAGAACCTGCCATAAAGTTAGCTTGAACAATGCAAATTTGCCGGAGTCGCACAGTGACAATTGAACCCATCGTGACCTCCTGGCTTGGTGTTGTTATGGCAGCCGTCTGCCACCTGATGATTGCCGTTCGCTGGTTCCCTCAGAATTAAACATTATGTCTGAGCTAATGTACACGGGACCCGTTTTACTTCACGCGTAGACCAACTCAAGATGGCGCTATACACCTGTTACGGTCTCCAAAATTGATTGGTTGGTCAAGTGCTGCGATCATGAAAATTCAACTTTGCGCAGAAAGCCAAATTCTGTTCAGTTCCCCCAAAAAACTTTTTTCAAACATTTTTTTCCGAAGAAATACAAGTTAAGGACAATACATAAAACAATAACCGGAAAAGTTATAAACAAATCCGTATCTTGTCTGTGGCTCATAATTTTATGAGGTCTTCAACAAAGAAAAATCTGAAGAACATTGTGTGAAACTATTTTCTATTGGTGTGAAGTTTTATATCTACCTTCTGTTTAATCTTCTGTTGTGCCAGACCATCGCCCATTTCTGATCCCGCCCATCACTTTGAAAAACAAGACAAACCGTCAAATGTTGCATGAATTATAACTAAGCTCAGAAACCTGTTTAATGAGGGGGAAAAATCGTTGAAATAATTGTCCGACAACAGAAAAGTACCCTTTTCTTCTAAAACAATGCAAAACGCATACAAATATTGGTAACAGACAGTAACTATCGAAGTACCTTCTCTTTGAAAGATATACTTTTTTAATATCAGTGTTGTTGGTAAAGATCGTTCATTATTTTACTGACCTAAATTGTTTCTTTTCCCTCAAAAAATATATCTTTCGCACCCATATTATTTAACTAATCCATATAATCATTGTTTGGTCTTTATTAGTCCAATTATGTTTTGTAATTTCTATTTTTTTTTTAAAATTATTTTACATCATTCCCCTCTTTAATCCTCAGGTAAGTCATTTTGTTTTCAGTCTAGACTTTTTAGATTGTTTGATTGTTGTGTCTTTTAAATAAATATGGAAAAATCAAAATTAATTAATCAAGTTGAAATAAAATGATGAAACACCACATTATTACGGTACCGGAGATCGTGCCAGGACGATTGCGGGGTCGTCCACGCGAGCGTCCGGGCCGCGGTCACAACGGCTACCGCGCCCTTCATCCGCTGCTTGGCCGTGGACTGCCGCCGTTTGCCGGCCTGCTGCCCGGTCAGGCTGGCCCTGCTGCTGTGCTGAGATTTACACACGCTGTTCGCAGCAGAGATGATAGAAATAGCAAGTGAATCGGTGTCGAGTGTGGCCATAATTCCCAAGCGGGCGAGGGGTGTTGTTACTTTTGTCTCTAGAAATTGCCGGAGAAATTGTACTTTCCCCACTATCCTCGTCTTGTTCCGATAGATGGTTGTTTTATTTACTAACAATAAAAAAAAAAATTCAGTCTTTGTTTACATAACTGCGATTGTTTTAGTCATGACAACATTAATGTTAACAAACTTTCTCATTTGTATAACTTGGTAGAATCCATCCCTGGCCCTCGTCACTCGTTCACAGCGTAAATAGTAATAACACTGACTGATGCGCACCAGCGTTTGCTTTGTGACGTCAGAATTCTATTGTTTGATGGAAAAAGCGCGCGTTGAAAGTTTTGACACGCGGCGAACTTTTTTCCATAGTCGGCGCATGCGCATTTCCAAATGATTGTGACGACAGAATTACAGAGCAGACGAAAAGTGGCCGTTTTGGCAACGCAAACATTGACCGGAACTTGGGGAAAAAATGACGGAGTTGCGATAAATAAAGAGCGTTTCTGAAGCTACGAGGCTTCAAAGGTAGGCTCTTTTGTATTTCCTACTGCAAAATTTTGGAAGAGTATTTCTGGGAACGTGTGTTTTTATGACCAGAACCTGCTTACAAATTGTCAGCTGGACGAATGAAATTTTCATGTCGAGATGAACAAAAACAATGGACATACAACTTTACGGGTTCATAAGAAATGCGCAGATGCTAGTCATACATTTACCAAAACACATTGTTTGATTAAAACTAATTTTCAGACAAATTCAATTGTCATTTATTTATCTGCTCATAATTATCACAATATATATACTTTAACATTAATAAGCTTGTAATGTAGACCCACTAACTGGGGGCGCTAGAAACTATTTTCTTTCTCTCGAAAGTTCGAGAGAAAAAAAGGTTTAAGCGCCCCAGTTAGTTGGGTCAACATGTATTGTTAATTCAAAGCAACACCCTTAAACAATAAGGTATCAACTGTCATGAGCTGATAAGCTTAACCAAACATTGAACTTATTTTATTTCAATAACAAGTAGTCAATCTATACATGTCTATGGTTACCACATGCATCAGTTGCTCTAAAATATGTAGATTAATATTTAATAACCATTGCAAGATTTCTTATACAAATCTCATTCAACTAGTGAGAGTTGTGCAATACTCTGTGATTATTTTTCCCCAATAAACATTTAGACTAAAATATTGCAACAGAATTAAAGTGCCACTGTGTGGAACATGACTCTTAATTACAATGTAATTCAAGTTTGGATAAATTTGCCTGCTTACTTCAAGACTACCCATCCACATTTCGCAGTTCATTTTCAGATGGAAAGGCTCTGTGAAGATATTTGTTTTGCTAATTAATAAGTATTTTTGTAACTTTCTTTATTCTCATAATGAACGTGTATCACAAGAGTTAAACTCTTTTATAATGCAAGACTGGAAATAATGAATCAGTTCCAAAAAATGCAAAGAATTTTGACAAAATTACATGGAGTTTGATCTTGATCTCTTTTGTGTATTTTAATAAGCCTCTTAAGTCTTTTTAACTAAATAACAATCACGGAAGACTAGTTATGTATTACTACTACACAGGTGAGTGACACTGAATTAGTGCATGTACATGTTATGACTCATCATCATTATGTGAAAGCACTCCATTACTAAGAATCCCTCCTTGAAATTTTACGGCAAAAACGTGGATTCTGAAGGACACCCGGTATTAACTAGCAATTGGTAATCTATCAAAGCATCTGACAAATTCCGGGAAAGTGATCTGGTCTTATAACAGGCAAAAATTGTATCTTAAAATATCCCCAAGATCTATCTCAATCACTTTTCCAGGAAATGTGTGCCACAACACCATTATGCGCAATCTCCGTTCAGCTGTGAGTGTTGAAAATCAGTGGGTGAATTCAGATTGGCATTTTAATAACCACACCGCGAATCCTGTGAATCCTCTTATGGATCCCGCAATGACATAGCTGAGGTTGCATTTTCATCACGTTGCCATGGAAATCTGCTCAGGGGGATTCGAGATCGAGCTTTGGGGAGATCTACACTTCCCACCGCAGAATTTCACCGATCTTATGACTTCACTGTGTCACAGCACTGAACAAAATCTTGTCACTTTCCCTTAAGATTGTGGAGGATTGAAGTGAGATGGAAAATCATTAATAAGAAAGCATCAATCGGAGTAACCTGAGCATAACGAGCGTCTAAATTAACAGATCTTTTTCAGAATCACAGCAAGAGTTGGCATTAATTGTCTTGAGTGTGAATTCTTTGGCTCAATCCACCTGTTCATTGCATGAATTCCAATGTTAAAACACTGCAATCATTTGATTGAACACAGCACAATCACGAAACAAATTTAACCACTAAAATAAATAATTTCATGAATGTAACACTTAATACCAATTATATATGACGTGAGAAAAATGTAAGATATATTATTAATTGCATTGCAAGTTGTTAATTTGGCAAAAAAAATAAAAAAATTTACAGGACATATTCACACATGTAATTAATAGCTTAACATTGATACTAAAAGCTCTAACATGGATTCAGTGTTTCGTTAATTCTAAGAAACTTTTTTTTTGAAACTTAATATTTTATCAAGCACTCACACCTGTCACTTCTGCTGAAGTGAAACGTGTCAGTTTATTGTGAACAAGACAGCATCACATTCTCTATTGAATGTTGTTGAAACGATTGTCAAGGGGATACAATGTATCTTTTTGGTTGCAACAACTTTGGATTATGCTTTATATCAACTGTCAAATGGAAATAAAATTTTAATAAAAATTACAGTTTTGTCCAATTATAGTACACACCACATGTACGATACCTGTAAGCACCGTAGATATATCGATATTACTCGATTTTTCTATATAATTTTGATATTGATATCTTCGACAGCAATTTTTTAATCATATCCAAAAATCGAAATTTTCCATATTGAAAAAATGATATTGAAAATATCGAAATGCAGATTGTCATCAAAATAAATCTCCTGTATGTGCATTTACTTTGTGTATAACGTATGTTGTATAATGAAATAAAAGTCGGCGGCAACTTGTGCTTGTGACTCAAAATACAAACATCGCGGAATACCAAGTGGCATCACTTTGTGCTCTGCATTTGCTGAAATTCGCGGTCTCTCCCAATATAAAACCTGAAAAGCAACCGCCCATTTTGGACAAACTCTCAATGCTGAGATTTGTTATAAAAAGTTTGAGCAAAATGCTCAAGAGAGAGCCATGGATAATTGGGACTTAAGATTGTTCTTTTTCTTAATCAAAGTGTCATGGTCTTTAACTTTTACATGGGATAATCGATATAAATCGAATATTTTCGATATTGGATTTCCGATACGGTGAAATCTCGATAAGTCAAAACCTGTTAACTCAAAAACCCTTCTAACTCAAAGTAAAAACTTATTCCCGTCAATTGTTGTTGAATAGAAAATCCATTGGATAACTCAAAACTCTGCTTAACTCAAAATTTGAGCCAATTCCCCTGAGGTTTGACTTATCAAGACTCCACTGTATATCGATTATTGAAAATTCTGATATCGACGGTGCTTAGATACCCGTGAGTGTCGAGCTCAGGAAGCATTGACCTATTTGTCAAGGGTATACTGTGTATCTTTTTGGTTGCAACAACTTTGGATCATGGTTTGTAAACTGTCAGTTGGACATAAATTCTACATTTTGTCCTTTTACAAGTACCACATGTGTCTGTGAGCGTCAAAGTTCCATACGCACGACCCACTTTAAGTCAAGCACACACAGCGTAATATTAATTGGTAGATATTGGTGTAGCAGGTGTTAGTAGCTCGGAGATAGGAGCTAGCGGTTTGATGGGACTAGACGCAGGTGGAGCCCAGACAAGGCGTGTCACTCGATGTGGGGCTTGGACAGTTTCTATGAAGCTCTACTGTTGTTGTGACAGGAGGTAGAATACCTGATAATGAATAAGAAGGAAAATGTAGAAATGGTCTAAAGATAGTGAAGAACTGCCATCTTTGTCTTGACACCATTTTGTGTGAAGTCAAGTAGTGACAATTTTAAACCTAAAGCTAGTATGTAAATATCCGGTTCATTTCTGTCAATCCTTCCCATTTGGTCTTGCTAATCATAAACCTTGTGATATATGCTCAAAGCATTTTGCTAAACTTAAAAAAAAAAAACAACAAACGAACATTTGTGATGTGATCAAACTAAATGAGTCGTTTGTCGGGAATTTCCATTTGGAGATACAGGCCAAAATAGGGCCACTTCATCACATCACTTCATCACATCTCTTGATGTTCCAACTTCCATAATTTTTGAACTAAAGATGGTATCAGCATGCGGTTTCACAGCAGTAATGCTGAGATGGTGCTCTTTTCAAATCTGTAATACAATTTTTTTTTTACCAGGGTCAACAAACGACTCATGTAGCTTGATCGCATCACATTTGTGAAATGTAAGGCCTGCACAGCGAAGAAGCTCCATCAGCTACATGTATTCTAGTTTTCTCTATTCCAAATTAAAAATATTCTACCGAACTTGGGTGATGTTAAATCTAAGATTTAACAGGCTATGGTGTGTAGTGTTGGCTGAAAACCCTACCTTCTGAACTTGATGAGCCGTTTCTACTCTCGTCTGATCTGCTTCCTTCTGACTGCGCATCCTCTGTGACAGCCAAGACACGCACGCTCTGTTGTGTGTTTGACGGCCATCGCGTGAGATGGGACGTCCGTAGACTTGACGTTCGGATGTGGGAATCCTCTCCTTCCATGTTGGAGTTGAATATGATTTGGCCTAATTCGAAGACGTAAAGCGCCTCTTCACTCGCACGCATTGTCAGCTGATTCTGTAGATGAAAGAGACGGTGTGAGAATGGGAGTTTCTGCAATAATTTCTTTTGACAAAGAATATTCTAACTCTTTGAACGAAGTCCCAAAATTTATTTGGCCTCCCTGAATTTGTCAGTTTTTAAGTATGTTGTTGAATTTTTAGGCGCTTCTTTACTTGCACACATTGTCAGCTGATTCTGTAGATTAAAGTGACAGTATGAGAATGGAAGTTTCTGACAAAGAAATATTCTTAAGAATAATATTTTTACTCTTTGAACAATGTCGCATAGTTTTACTTGTCCTGCATTTTATTAGTTTTCAAGTATGCTGTTCATTTTTTTTCCCAAGTATGCTGTTGATTTTTTTCCCCAAGTATGTTGTTGATTTTCTAATCTACATGTACATGTCCAATAACAAGTTAAAAATTTGTGCATTTCATGACATTGGAATTTAAGTGAAATGCCAAATGACTGAAATCGGAGAATGCATCCAATTGACAAGCAGTGACCCAAATATTTTGCGGAACTAATATCCTTCACACACAGACATGGTGCCTGCATTATTTCGCTAAATGGTGCGGGTGGAGAGTATGAAGGACGGGCCGCTTAATCAAGCATGCCTACATGCAGGTATGGCTCTGGAATGTAGGTTGATATCACACTGTGTATCCTTGCAACGCCTAAGCCGTTTGGCCCAAAACGAGGTCAATATGGTAAAGTGGCACTTTTATCACCACTTTAATATGTTAATGGCTTATCTGCTGGGACAATATTTCTGAAGGTTTTCCTACTGTATGTGCTGATGCATAACATAATTAGCATGTTCGACACTAATGGCCCATTTTGAAGATCACTTTTTGTATTTACATGTAACTGTTACTAAGGCGGAAAAAAAAAAAAATAAAAGACAAAACTGTTTAACCAGTTAGCACCTATACTACATTTTAACAATTGTTGACTGCTGTGATGTGGGACATGACGTTTTTAACACCAGAGGGGCGCATATTGTATTTTTCACTTATGAATCCATAAACCATTTGAGTGCTCAGGTTTCTGGCACTACAGGGAGTAATAGGCAAGGCAGTTTGGGGGAGTACAAGGACTAATGGGTTAAACTGTACAAAGCATTTAATTGAAGGCAAATCGTTCACCTGTAAAGTGGTCAAACCTGTTATCCTTGATCAACAGCATTTTGAAGTTGGTCATGTGTTCAGAAACAATCAATTTGTGTGAGTGCTCACCCCATATCCAAGAGCCTTGAGAATGTTCAGCTTACACATCGGACACGTCCTGTGCTCTATTAACCACTGATCCACACAACATTTGTGGTAATAATGCCTGATGAAGACAAACACAGAAATAATTTTGTAATTAAACATATTCTTCAGTTGAAAGGAAACGATCACTTTATATGTCAATCATTGAAACGACAAAGTGATTCAGGCTCAGACTCCGCTACACTAATTTTAACAGCATTTTTTGACCAATTCTAAGTTGCCGAAAACATATTCCAGTTATTTCTGCGCCAACGTTACATTTTCTTTCCAAAATAAGTTGGTGGAAATAAAATTTGTCTTGATTCCAGTGATAATGACAATTACCCCAATTATCCAATTGATTACAATGATAATGATTGCTAAAATTATCAAAATATTAATTACACTTGTATCTAATGATCCATATTGATTTAATAATTCTTCTAAAATCGAAAGGTACAGCAGTTTTATTTTGCCAAAACTTACTTGCATGGGAGAACCCGAACTAAATCCGATGCTTTGTAACCCTCCAGACAAACTGGGCAAGTTTCACTGTCTACCAACTCCTGTAGTGGTGAGAATAACAACAGACAAATTTGAACACCTGTTATTCAACAAAATAACGGTAAATTGTTCAAGTAAAAACTTGTAATTGTTTTTTTTTATTCATTAGTGTGGAGGGGGGAGCGCTGTGGACCTACATGTATAGACTCGTGTGCCACGTTTATACATGGGTTCAAGTCCTGACAGGAAACATGGCGCTTGTGTTCTTGGGCAAGACACATTACTTCAACTGCCTCTCTCCCCCACAAGTACAGCGGTACAGGTCTGTAAATGTGTACATTGTGCCTGTGAGGGTAGAGACCAGTTTGTACTGATCTTGATCTGCTGTAGAAAACTGGACTCTGATGGCCTGATGAACAGGGGTAACAATTGTGAAGCACTAATAGACTTTTGTATAAAAGATACATCACAAGCGCCATATTATTATTGTCATTATTATGTTAAACAGTGTACAGGTTTTTGTGCACCTACATCATGACTGTACTTACATCATCACCTTCTTTGAGATGTTTGGCTGGGAGTTTAGCGATAGCTTTCTTGGCTGCTCGACTCAGTCGTTTCTGTGAAGAAGAAAAAAATGATAATTATTAACAGAATCAAATTAAGATACACAGTGTTTCTCATATCAGAGCCATTCCTGAAAAGCAAGATGATATCCTGTACACAACTCCTGTACAGAATTAATGGTACATGTATAATTAGCAGGTCTTCATATCCCAAGAATGACCTCAGGCTTTACTTGTGTGGACACAATAGCAAGATAGAATACATGTATGTATACATGTACAAGAACGTATACAATTCACCATGTTGTACTACATGTAGGTAATATTTGCATTATTTTTGTTATTATGACCGCCAATCATGCAAACTGTTATGAGCTTAAAGGGAAGATAAAAACATTTGCAAACATCAAAAACGAATGATCAAATTATAACGAAATATCATACTGGACTGTTAGTGAATTACAATCTAAAGCATCCTGTAAAATCGTGGCTCCTGGTGTGTTGACATTTTCAAGAAAACTTGTATTTTTCCTACGCTGGTCGGCCGACCATCGTTGGAGAAAAGTGGTTTTTTTCCAAAAAAAATGCTCCTATTTTTTCATATTCAGTCATTTCGCATTTTCTTTGCAATTGCTCACACATCTGTGACGGGGAACCAGACTACAAGAACATGGTTGGTTTTCTTTGATTTTCCAGCATCTACATGTACGAACCAAAACGTGAAACAAGCTAGTTTAACAATATTTTCCATAGCACACTAATCCTCCAAATCCATTTATTTCTGAAAATTGCAGCAAAAGCAAATGTTGTATATTTCCTATAATCACAAAATACAACATGTAAATGTACAGGCAAAGTTGGAATATAATCTACTCTTAACTGCACATAATTTCTGGGGGGCAAAGCAACATTCATTACTAATGCAGGGTTTAATAGGGCCTGTTCAGTATTTTTGTACTCATGCTTTCTATCAGGAAAATCACTAGCAGAAGTCTTAACAATCAAATGCCAGTGCATGTCAGACAAAATTGTTCCTTCATGATAAGATGAATGCCATGGAGAAAAGGTAAAGATTTATTCAAATCCGTAAGCACCAGGATCTACACAGATCAATTTGTGCACCTGACGCTCTCTACACTTAGTGCATGATGCAGAACCCACTGTTCTCTCTCACTCTCTGGGCAATTCATTTTGACATTTCCCAGGGGAATTCGCTATACCATCACATCATGCACTGTGAAGAACATCTACATGCGGGGCAAAAGCCTCACTTGCTTAACAACATAGAGAGGTGTTTTAGTGTGATTGGGAGTACTTGATCCTTTCAGAGAAAAAAATATATCCACCGTACAGACTGAAAATAAACATTTCATCACGAAATTGATTTTTTTTTTTTACACACATGTAATCAGATTTGTAGGCAGCATACAAAATTATGAAGATAATTTTAAAATCAACAGATCAACAAATGAAAACAAGCAAAATTAATCCAAGTGCACATGATTTTTTTTGATAGGGAGAGTGAACATTGTCTCAATTTCATTTTCCAGTCTGGGGCCAATTTCATAGAGCTGCTTAAGCACAAAATTTGCTTAAGCACAAAAACGTCTTGCTTAATAAAATCTGGTTACCGGCTAAAACTCCATGCGATTGTTATGCTAAGTAAACAACAGCTAAATACCAGTCACAAGCAATGTACATCACATGGAGTTTTGGCCGGTAACCTAATTTTACCAAGCAATGTTTTTTCATGCTTAAGCAAATTTTCTGCTTAAGCAGCTCTATGAAATTGGGCCCTGTTTGCTAAACTACTAGTACATGTACTGGTAACAGTTTTCAAACCTGCAGTCAGGTGAATTAAAGGGAATGTACAACATTTGCTTTTGCTGCAATTTTCAGAAATAAATGGATTTGGAGGATTAGTATGTTATGGCAAATATTGTTAAACTGAGTTGCTTCATGTTTTGGGTTCAGAGATGCTGGAAAATCCAACAAAACCAACCATGTTTTTGTAGGGAACGGCGCAATTTATATATACTCTAGTAGGGAATTGTCAAAGAACGGTATAGAAGGCTTGTACCCCTTTCACAGGTGTGTAAACAATTGCACAAAGAAAATGCGGAGTAACTAAATACGAAAATTTATGAGCAATTTTTGAAAAAAAGTCAGTTTTCTCCAACGCTTGAAAAAATTCAAGTTTTCTTGAAAATGTCAGCACACCAGGAGCCACGATTTTACAGGATGTTTTGAACTGTCATTCCCTAGCAATCCAGTAAGATATTTTGCGATAATTTGATCATGTCATTTTTTTGATGTTTGCAAATGTTGTATCTTCCCTGTAAGTAATTACTGATGGCAAGCTACATGTCAGTAGTGAATAACATTTCAGAATAACAGCCCTCTTTAAAGGGAACATTTGCAATCATCATCCAAAAAAAACAAACAACCAAATTATTATGAAATACAGTACCTTACTGGACTGTTAGTGAATGACAGTCTAAAGCATCCTGTAAAATCATGGCACCTGGTGTGCTGACATTTTCAAGAAAGGTGGAATTTTTGTATCACTTTCCAACGATGGTTGGCCAACCATTGTTGGAAAAACTTTTTTTTTATACTGCCCGCCAATTTACCAAATTTAGTTAGTGTACATTTTGTTTGCAATTGGTTACACATCTGTGAACGGGTACAAGCCTGAGCTAGACTGGTTCCCTGAACTTACAGTTCCCCGACATCTATAAATTGCTCCATTTTATCTGAAGTGGGGTCAGGGAACCAGACTACAAGAACATGATTTTTTTTCTTGAGTTTTCCAGGATCTACGAACACAAAACTTTAAACAGGTCAGGGTAACAATATTTTCTATAAAACACTACATGTAACCCCCAACTCCATCCGTTTCTGAATATTACAGCAAAAGCAAATGTTGTACACATGTATTTTTGTTCCCTTTAAATACTGGCTGATAGTTTCTATTCAGCTGCCTATCAAATCAGCTAGGGTGAGGAAACGAAAATTAATTTCTATCCCTGTACTTACATTTGTACACTTGAGATTACTCATGTGTGATATGAAAATTAATTTCTATGTCTTGGGTACTTGCCAACACACTGTTCACTGCTGACAGTACGGTACATGTGCAGTAGTTTTAGGAAGTTCATCAATTTTCACTTTAATGTACCCGGTACGTACCGTGCATATGGACTACACTAACATTTTACACCACCATAGCATGCTCACCTACATGTAATTTGATTTCAGGGATAAGAAATATACTGTTGAACTTGATGTATGCGCCAGTACCCCATCTTCCACATGAAACTAAAAACCCTAACTGAAACTGGTAAATTTTCAATGCATATTTTCCTCACATTGAGACATTATCACTGAATTATTAATGTGGAGTCTTACAGGGAGCTACTGTGATCTTTATTTTCTGTTCCTATCTTCCTATATCATGTATCAGCTGTGCACTATCAAATTTTGTCCAGCACATAGCACACACAGTATTAATTACAAACCCTTTGACATTTCCGACTGCTGGCTTAAGCAGAGTACATGTACCGGTAGGTTTGAGCATGTTCAAGCAGACGTGTGTGTAAGTTACATCATGTGAAAATAATTGCATCTAATGGTCAAAGGGGCACTTAACTCGCTCAAAATATTTCATCATATTATCATATTTAATAAAATAGTCTTCTCTTAAATCGAAACAAAAATAATCTAAGGAAATTAAAATTCTTCCTTCATAAAATAAAATTTACAGAAATTGAAGTGAATTACACAATATTCATGTACCGGTATTATTAAGGGAATAAATGTGTGCTCGAGAGGTTTTTATCACTCTGTTTAAGACCGCTTAGAGTCTGGGTGCTGATAATTACCCGAGCCGGAGGCGAGGGTAATTATCAGCACCCAGACTCTAAGCGGTCTTAAACAGAGTGATAAATACCGACCGAGCACATATTTATTCCCATTCATAAATACCTTTTCGGTAAAAAAATATCAAATAATTCGTTCAAAAAATCCCGATTTTGTTCAACAAGTTCACTTCATGCTTTTTTAAACATCCCTCTAGCAAAATAATGGAGTGTTCAGCTGGCGAGTAAGATGTAAACAACCCTTTTATGGAGATTGACGCGCGCGTAGCATGTTCTGCGCGATGTCGCGCAGAACGCACCTGGGGCGTTGCGTTTTGAATTTAGAACTATAAAATTCTGACTCGCTGGTAGTGTTGCGCATGCCTACGTGAGGATTGTGAACGTTCAACCAATAAAACGGTAAGAGGCACTGGATTTTTAGGAGTCCACATTTTACAAAAAACGTATGTGACACTGAAAAAGTGTTTAAGACCAGCTAGCCATGTCTTTATCATCCGTTTAAGACCGGCCACGTGACGGGCTCTCGACCAATAGGAATAGCTAAACTGTCTGAGGTATTTATGAATATTAAATTCTTTTTTTTATTTTTATCTTACCAACCATGAAAAAAAAGAGTTAAATCGAGTTACAATTTCTTGTACAGCAATAAAGCAGTTAAGTAAATTAAATCCACATGTGTTTTCATTATAATCGTCTTAAAAATAATGACAATTAACACCCAGAGGTAATGAGCATTGAGCACAAGGGTGACCATTTTAAATTATGTTTTTCTGAAAATGAATTATTTTTGTTTGTTTCCTGTGTACATGTACAGTGCACTGCCATATGGTCAGGCAGTCATGCGGTTGAAATGGATCAAACACCATCGCATTCATCTCGCAAATTATGAGATTTTCGGAGTGAAGACGAGACATCCCAGTCTACTCAGTGTCATAAATCACTCGGGACATAAAGGCGATGTATGGATGCACCTGGCATAATTGATTCCACAGTGAAAAGATTGCGGTTTCCTGTGACAAGCCGGGAAGGAAAGAATCCTGTGCATTTTGCTAATTTGAAATTGAGCTTCAGGTCAATACACATTTTCTCAATGATGCTGCAATCAACCAGCTTTGTATACAATCAATATTTTAATAACGTTACTTCGCCTACATGTGTTTTTTTTAAATACTGGTCAATATTTTAATAAGTGATAAGAGGATATCACTAGTCAATTCAAATAGTTGTCCAGAACTATAACAAAAAGTCACAAATAATGAAATAAACACAATTTTTGGCAAGAAATTTGCTCATCATGCTTACTTAAAAGATATTAAAAACACTGAAAATAAAAATAATTTCAAAAGGGGGAACCTCTCTCATTTTGAACGTTTTTCCCTAACACCCTAGGCCTTTTTGCTAGGATGTTGCCTGCAAAATCCTGCAATTGGCCTCAAGGAAAAATAGCTAGTATAGCCTCAATCTTGCAAATTCCTCCATTATCCTGGAGCAGTACAGAGGATTTCAAGCATAAACCAGACCTATATTTATGCATGGCTTAGCAAAAACAACACTAGGTCCGGCCAAAGACCTTGACAAAGTGCATCCTACATGTACAAAATCAGTAATGCACTTTTTGCCATGTAACCTCAATCCTCTAAATTCCTCCACTTTGGCAAAGAGGATTTTGAAGGATTCAGGGCAGTTAGGGTTAATAGATTTTTGTGCAAGCGAATCTATACGCAACCATCCGCACATTTAACATACAAGTTCAGTGTAAATGCCATAGTGCCAAAAGAAGACACTATTTATTTTTTTTCTGCTCTTTGGCCGACTGAAGTTGACTTCCTCCCGACACTTGTGAGGGGAGTTCAAATTAATATCATACAGGAACTCCCACACAGTACCAAAAAAAATCAATATCCTGAAGCACTTGTGGGACTCCTGTCATTTCCCGATGATATTAAGTGTTGGGGACTCACGAAATCAGGGTTCAGTGAACGTAGACATTCCCCATCCTCACAACATCAAGGTGATGATTAACAAATGAGCACTGAAAACTGCTTGTCGAGCAGTCGTGTTTCAGTGTAATGTGCCTGCACAATAGCTGTCTGGTAATTTGCTAGCTCAAAGGTTAGTTTTCTCTTTTGGATCTAATCGAGATCTAATCTTGTTTCAGACAGCGCACTTTGACACACAAGTGTTGCACTCGGCTTACCCATACCCAATCAGAATAGCTGTGATTCTGCACGCAGTGAGTGATACGGACCCATTAGTCCCTTGTACCACCCCAAACCGCCCTTATATATCGCCCCAGCACGCTATTGTATGATGGATTTATCCACAAGGAAATACAGTGTAAATAGTGTGTGTTACAAATGCTAAAGGGTTACATATACGGTAAAACAAGACAGTTTGGCCAAAATTGAATTATCATAATTTCTTTTGACAATCTGAGCTACAGGGCGAGTCAAAAAAGCAGAAGCCAAACCCCAAAAATTAAATAAATCCCCCCAAAATATGTAGCACCAAAAATAATAATGACTGGAAAGCCAATTTCATAAGCTACTTTCAGATGAAAAAATACTGAAATTGCTCAATCCGTTCAAGGAATATCACCAATGAAACACAATGACCCTAAAACCTCTTTTGTCTAAAAATGCAATTTTAAGAATCCTGGACACAATTGTCCTCAAATATCACCAGCGATAAAACCCTCAGTTTAAAAGTAAAAAAATATTAAACAAAGTCCTTTTGAAGGCCCGTCTTATTAAAAAAAGTGAATTTTATAAATCATATTGTTTGCCTAACCAGGGGTTGTTAATACAGATATTGTGTACTACAGTTGTTGAACAAGTATTCTGTGTCATTTTCTTTGTTGTTCCAAACAGTCAAAACACACAATAAATTGCTTTTTTTGACGAGACAGGTTTTAGGGTCATTGCGTTTAAATGGTGATATTCTTTGAACGGAAATTTAAGCAATTTCAGTAATTTTTTCATCTAAAAGTAGCTTATGAAATTGGCTTTCCAGTCATTATTATTTTTGGTGCTACATATTTTTTTTAAATATGAAATATATTTTTGGGGTTTGAGTTCCGCTTTTTTTGGGGGGGACTCACCCTGTATCTTATGCAAAGTGTTAACGTACTTCACAACCTTAAGATTACATATATATGTACATGTACCGGGTAACTTGTACAGTGCAAAGTTTGACCAAACACCTCCAGTTTTGTTTGATCAAATGGTCAGAAAAGGTGCAATGTCTAACTGAAAGAGTTTGTAGTGTGGGTGCCAACTCTCTAGGCACAAGTGTGGATGCAAAACTTGAAGTGTTTTGAGGACCTATAGAGGTGCAAAAGACGAAGGTTAAAAGGTCATACCTGTGTTCTGTCTCTGGCCTGTGCATACCGGAAGCGCTGAATATAATAAAACACCAGCCAGGCCAATGAGATGATCATCAACACGATGAATGCCACCGACACAAAGAGGACCGAGGATTTCTTGAATTGGACGCTCTTGATGATTGTTTTGCCCACCTCAAAATGAAGCGTGACGCTGGTTCCATTTTCAACCAACGCCACAATGCGCTGCCCGTTTTCAGCACTTATAAGTACAGCTGGAATTTTGCCTGAAAACAAACGGGACAGAAGTGGATCAGTTGATAATAAGAGTAAAGACAAGGAAACCATCGGATCCGAGGAAAAGTTGCATGCCTGATATAAATGCACAGATGGGACCAGGGCTTTACGTTTACTACAACCAGAATTTGTATTAACAGAGTTTGTATTAACAAGAGTCAGCTGTATACATACAAGGCCAAAAAACAAATAGTTCTGCTTCTGGTTACCCTACATGTGTATCTACCCTATTTTGACAGCCCCTACCCTATTTTTTTTTTGGGGGGGGGGAAGAATGAGGGGAAAACCCGAAAACCATCAATTACTACCTTTTACCCTTGACTACACACAGACACCTCCATATGATCGTGCACAAAAAATTGCCCCCCCCCCAAAAAAAAATTCCCTACCTACCCTACTTTCAAATGCCATGTAATCGGAGGCAGAACTATTTTTGGGGGCCTAACTTTAATGTATCACTTACAAAAGAAGTAAGGCTTATTAGTTCTGATTTTACATGTTATGTTATGCCATAACTAAAGCCTTGTCTGAACTTTAGATGGGATTTACCCCAACTGTGCTGGGAACATACGTCGTACAAAAAAGCAGATTTAACATATGGAAGAACACTACAGGAACCATTTCAGGAAGTTTATAAGCCCGAACCAGTCACATGCTTTTTGCTCAATGTGACACAAGTTCCACACCGGAATGTAAGGATGTTTGAGTCTAAAATGAATTACCTTTTGAAGTATAGTATGTATACTTCATAGTTTAAAGGGTACAATACACTATCATAGATGCTTCAAACATAATCAATGAGACGTGATTCATCTCACAAGGGTATTATGAATTACCTTTGAAGTATAGTTTGTATACTTCATAGTTTAAAGGGTACAATACACTATCATAGATGCTTCAAACATAATCAATGAGACGTGATTCATCTCACAAGGGTATATTAAACAGTGAGCGTCTCACACCTGTTGCAAGTGTCGGCAGGCGCAGGGGTGATAAATATTAATACAGAGTTGCCAGTTTAATGACCAAGGGACTTTAAAGAGCTAGAATATTAAACAGATTTTGGTGAATTTTTGGATTCCCAGTGACTCTATGCATACAGCTATAAATTATACAGTTTTATACCATAATTATTTAGGCGATCGTGCATCTACGGGCCCGGTTCCTATAACTTATATAAGGGAACAAAATCCACTTTTAAATTATTTGACCTACCAAACTGGTTGGCGACATTAAGAACATACAGGTATGTCATAGATAAAGGTCAGGGTTTTGAATTTTTGAGGGAAATTTGGGGGTAAAATGACGATGACAACTACAAAATGCAACACGAAAATAAAGATCACTGAAGATGGCGATCACCGTGAACGCGCAAGGCGCACTGAATTGCACAGCACCAGCTGTAATCCGCCCAGGAAAATCGTAATTTCTATCCCAAGAAACCAGTTGTTTAAAAATTACCAAAAAAGTGTCATTATATTGAGAGAAGTCTGCCCTAGGGTGAAAAGGTCATTATTGCATAATAAAAAACAACCTTGACTCTAATTTTATCAAAACTAAACAGGGGCCCTTACCCCCTACAGTCCTACACAACACGGTCACCATTATCTAGTATATTTACATGCAGAATCACACTCATTTTTTATAGGCAGTGTATATTTTGCCGGAGACGGCAAACCTTTAGTAAACGTTAGTTTGCTGGATATGCACTGAACATGCGCAGTTACTGTTTTTTTGTACTTAAACATTTTCCGGTGACAAGTTTTAGTCTGGCTCCATGCCAAAATTATGGTTGTTACCTCGTATTCACAAGATGGGATTCAGACCATTTTATAATTTCGGACTTTATTTCCCTTTTAAAAAAAATCCTCCAGAGCCACAAATCTGAAAAAGAAAATGTAATACTCTGCAAAAAAAGTTTGAGACATGTTAAAATAATAAAAGAAGAATATTCTTATTTATTTGGGGATAAGAAAAAAAAACTTTAAAAATGTGATGCGGTCGGAATCGAACGCGAGTCATCCCGCTTACTAGAGCCTTTGCTTAACCATTACACCAAACGTGCTACACAACTTTCAGTGGGAATTTAATACATCTTATAATTCAGCCCTATTTTAAAGAGTACAGCGCCCTCTGTTGATATGGATTGCCGCCGGCAAACCTTTAGTAATCGTTAGTTTGCCGTCATTACCTCCGGCAAAATATCCACTATCTTTTTTATACCATAAACTTTATGATGATCAGCCATAACAAACATGTCATAAACCATAAATTTGGAACAGATACTGCGTGTAAATATTGATCAAGCATTCATTAATTTTGATCACTGCACTGCAAACCGTGGAAAGATTTCCATATACGAAGTTCACTAATTTTCCTCTGTATTGACTAACAGTAACAAGCCCCCAGATAGCAATTTCATGTCATCAAAGTCAATTTGAGCAGTGAGAAAATACAAGCATTTTCTTAGAAAACACTTAGAATTTTTCAGTCCAATCTCATAGGGTTTGTACACAGAGGGTGTTGAGTGAACTTCTTATATGGAAATCTTTCCCAAACCGTTTTCAGCAGTTAGAATTCATGAAGTTTGTTTATACCTTTATTTTGTATTGTATACAGCTCACTGCCTGGTTTGTTGTCAAACACGACAACACCAGACGCATTATATTTTTCAGCCAGCTTAATCTTTTCTGTGTCTGTACAATTTCCCCTCTTAACGAGGGCAATCCACTGCACTCCTTTCCGCAACTGCATGGGTAAAAGCTTGGGTCGGTAGGGCACACATCCTTGGGAGTGAACTCCGCGGCGATAGACCAGAACGCCGCTGGCCGGGTTGGCGGGGCCGGAGCTAAATCTCCCGGCGTCGGTCTGCTTCTCCGTGGTCTCATTTCCCGTGGCGGGGTCCTTGTACGTGATGCTCACGGTCGCCGTAGTCCACGTATCCGATTGACTGCTGTAAAAATCGTACGCGTCTGTAACTGATGATCGGACGATACAGACGAAAATCATCCACGCAAAACTCTGAGTGTACGAATGTGAGATTTGGTGCCATGTTTCTCCAGTCACCGACACCAAACGGAGCTTGTTGTTGACAGCGGCCATGGTGCCGTGTGAAGTGTGTTGACGGCCGTGCCACACTCAAGTCGAACACGCTAGGTCTGTTCGCGGTCACATCCCGTGTGCTTAAGTTGTAGTTGAGGCGATTTCCTTTTTCCTGGCATTATCATCTCCACTGGGTAATGGAAGCTCACATTTATTTGTAACCATAACCTGATCATCGTGATTCACAGAATAAGATCTATTTCTGACCCGCTACTTTCCAAAAATAACACTACGGGCTGTACGTGCACGCACGCCAGGGTGACCGTAAGGCCAGAGCCAAATTCTGCTAATGCGCATCAAAAATCTGTCAGATTTATCAAAAATCTGCCAAATTCCCCAGAATTACCCGACATACACTATAAACACTGAAAATCACATGCAGATTGGTACTGTTGCCTTATTTAAGGTTCAAATTACATTATAAACAATGTGAAATTATCGCATAAATTTACGTCAAAACACGGATCTGGCCAAGACATTTGAAGTGCGTTTCCCAGTGAACCTCAGCACCTAGACCAGCCAACCTGTCCCTTTATGCAAGGGTTTGTTTGAAAGGATTGAAGCTTTCTTAAACAAATGTACCGTTTTTTGTTCAAATTTGCTGTTTTTCTGTCAAATAACCATTTTTGCAGAATTCTGCCAGAAATCTGCCAAAAAAATCCATTCTGTCAAATTTTCTGTCAAACTTGTTTTTTAACAAAAATTCTGTCAAAGTTAGCCGAAAATCGGCTAAAACGGTCACCCTAACGAACGCGCACGCATGCACACCGTACTCTAGCCGATCGCGCACAGCATATTCGGGGCGCATGCGTTAAAAAAAAATCGGTGATTTGACTCGTACGGAATCGATACCGTTTTGATGTTTCCGAATCATTGAAGAATCGAAGTGTTGAGAGTGTAAAGTTCTGACCCACGCGCGCCCAGCATCGAGTGCGCATTTAAGCCTCGACTTTCAAGTCCCACTGTGGTTTAAAAAAAACACAGGAAAACTTTCACTTTATAAATTCCATGTTTTCCATACAAATCTATACAACTGATTAGTGATTCCACAAAACTTACAACCAAGGCTTACCCAATGAGAAATCAGCCATTGCAAATAGAGCCTGGCGCGTTTCCAGAACCCTTTTTTAGGAAAGTCAACGCCGTGCATGTTATATATGCAAACATTCCAAATTTGCAATTGGTATAGAAATTACCCCCCAAAAGGGGCTTTGTCCAGTAGCATAATTATATCAATTGCCGGACGCGAAAGAGAAATATCGTGTCAAAAATGGACCTCTCATTCCCCAAAATCTAAAGTATGTGTGGTCTAGTGCAACTCGGTGTACTAGTACAACGGATGGAAAATTAATTTTGTGGCATTTGGTAACAACATAAAGTTAAATAGAAGACCAATTTTGTGTGTGTAGGGTTTACATTTAAAGGGAATGTACATCATTGGCTTTTGCTGTAATTTTCAGAAATGAACTATTTGAGGGGTTAGTATAATAGATCAAATATTGTTACACTGACATGTTTAAAGTTTTGTGTTCGAAAATGCTGGAAAAACCAAGAAAAACAAAAATGTTCAAGTAGTCTGGTTCCTTGACTCCACTAAAGATAAAATGGATCAATTTATAGATGCTGGAAAATTGTAAGGTAAGGGAACCAGTCTGGCTAGCCTGCACCCGTTCATGAACATGTAACCAATAGCAAACCAAATTTGGACTGAAGAAAAGTGTAAAGTTAGAGCAGTATTTAAAAAATAGTTAGGTTTTTCCAGACCACCGTTGGAAATGTATACAAAAATACCATTTTCTTGAAAATGACTTCACACCAGGTGCCATAATTTTACAGGATGCTTTAGACTGTCATTTACCAACATCCTAGTAAGGTATTTCGTAAAAACTTGGTAGTTTTATTTTTCGATGTTTGCAAATGTTGTATATTCCCTTTAAAAAAAAACCTTACAGGACTCATTGGCATTTACGAAAAAGAAAATCTAAAGTGGCGCTTCATGCTCAGGACTGCAGTCAAGCCAGCCGTACTAACTTCTAGATTCCATCGGCTGTACGTAGGTAGGTAAATCTTCATGGCTTGGGTAGGGATAATACGCAAGTATAATTATTTAGCTATATTGTATTTGCTCACTTAGAAATTCACAAGACCATACGAGAGCTGTCACGGTTCATTTGTAGTTGATTTGTTGTGTGATATTTACCTAGTAAAATATTTGAACGAATCGTTGTTTCAGTTTTTCAAGCGCTCGGATAATTTAGCCGTTTAATATGCGTTTTGTCGGTTGCAGTAGTGCTACCCGTACCCCTGTGCCCTAGTCGCTTCCTTCTCGAAAAAATCGATTCTTTCTGTGAATCCGTTTGAAAAATAATCGATAACGATCTGGTATCGTCTGGTTTAGGCATGGGCGGTGTGATCAAAGATGGTATAGCGCCGCGTAGCGGCGCCTACGCGCGCTCTAGGATCTTTGGGTGTGATTAACCAGTTGGGGGGGGGGGGGGGGAAAAGATTTTTGTGTTTTTTTGTGACGCGACTGGTAAAGCGCTAATATGAAACTGTGACTGAGCCTACTGAGGGAAATAACATGCTTTTCTAACAACATTATACCTTAACCTCGAGAAGTCATTTTTACTTTATCTTGTTGAAATTCAATTCATGGTAACAAACAAACTAATTAGTAAACATAAACCATAACATACAGAGGATCAATATCAGACAAATGAAAGGGCGACACTAGTGATAGATATATACAAGTCGTGTACAGTACATGCAAATAGGGCAGCACACTTAAATTATAGCCAAAGAACTTGGATAAAAAAGGGCAAAATCAAAATGAATGGTTGACCGACATGAACAAGTTTAGACTTTACACAAGCTAGCAGCATGCGAAATCACATGACACGATGTAGTCTGGAAGCCGCGGTAAGCACTTATGGAGAACCACCAAAATGACATCGTCATACCTTGTGCATATTCAAATATGATAATTTACATGTCGTCATGTGTGAATATTTATAACGTAAAATTTGCTGTACATGTACAACACTGTACTTGTACATTGTACATGTACATGTACACCCGTACCCTTTCTCCGTGACTGAACGAGTCCGAATGAAGTAGAAGTAATGAATTTAGGCCCATGTGTTAAAGGGAATTGGCCTGTCTGCCTGTATTGTATATTGCCTAATATTACAAAATTATCTAATAAAGAAGTTAATAAAATCCAACCTATAATATTGGCACTGGGTTTTGCGTTTGAGACCATTCCTCCATGTTGACGAGACTATTTTAGTTGGTGGATTTATTTACACCATGCATGAAGAAATGAGTCTATGACATTTCTATATATATAGACATGTTATTTTGTCGGGGGACGACATGTCATTTTGGTGGACGACACGTCATTTTGGTTGGCGAAATGTCATTTTGGTTGGCGACACATCAATTTTGTGGAACACGTCGTCTCGGTGGGTGAAACGTCATTTTGGTTGGTGATATATGTCATTTTGGTTGGCGACACCGCATTTTTAGGGGGTACATGTCATTTTGTGGAACACGTCATCTTGGTTGACGACAGGTATGTACGTCATTTTGGTGGAATTACATCATGTCATTTTGGTTGGCAACCCGTCATTTTGGTGGGCGACACATCATTTTGGTGGGCTACATGTCATTTTGGTGGATGACACGTCATTTTGGTTGGCGATTTTGGTGGGCGACACGTCATTTTGGTGGGCTACATGTCATTTTGTAGGAAGACACATCATTTTGGTGGACGACACTTCATTTTGGTGGGCGACACGTCATTTTGGTGGGCTACATGTCATTTTGTAGGAAGACACATCATTTTGGTGGGCGACATTTCATTTTGGTGGGCGACACGTCATTTTGGTGGGCGACACGTCATTTTGGTGGGCTACATGTCATTTTGGTGGAAGATACGTCATTTTGGTGGGCGACAACATTTTGGTGGGCAACACATTTGGTGGAAGACATGTCATTTTGGTTGACAACACGTCATTTTGGTTGACGACACTTCATTTTGGTGGGCGACGTGTCATTTTGGTGGCGGCTATCGTCATTGTCGTTTATACAAAAATTCTTTAAGTTTAATTTTTTTATTTTTTTACAATACATGTACCTGGTTCAAAAGTTGTTCCCGTTTAATTTTTTTTTTTTACAGCTAACCCTGGTGCATTTATTTTTCCGAACAATTTTGCAGCTTGTTCATTTAAGATGCTCGAAATAAATGTCACAGAATTGAATTGAAGTGAGTGGGCTGGTACATTTAAAGGCGGGCTCGTATTTTATGCATATCTTCACAAGAACACAATAATTCTTCCTGTTTGAAAGTTAATTTTAAAAACACCCCCCCCCCCCAAATAAAAAAAAAATCATAATAATAATAGGGCCTAAATAAATACTATAAAACTTGAGAAACGTTTTACATGTACTTAACCTTACAAACAGAACAAAATTGGTCATAGTTTTGTCATCTTTAAAATTACAGCAACCGTGTAGGTTGAAAAATACACTGAAAGCAAATAATTGTTGATACACAGTCAGTAACAGATCGTCCTTAGTCTAGTAAAACCACTCCCAGGATAGTACCGTCAATTTGACAGCGGACTCAGTATTATTTTCAGCATGATGATCTTCCGGATAACAGGTACCGCACAATACGATGTCAACACGTACACATAGCCTAGTCGTTAAAATTCGCGGCGAAACTGTATGGGCGGATCCATCTTATAAATGAATATTCAAGATCAAATCCAATATTCATGATGTATGACGATGTCATTTTGGTTGTTCTCGAACAGTGCCTTCCGGAAGCCGCGTGCAATTCTTAGCGGAATTAAAATGCGAAAGACTGGTTTACGCCTCTGCTATCAGGGGTAACGGAACGTATGATCAAGCGTACGTGCTCCGTGTGTACTGTGCAATGCAGCATAGCAGCCGGCCGGCCCTCGATTCGCTTGTCATTCTGCGAACGTGTGTCACATCCTGATGGTCCTGTTTCATCAATTTCGATGTTTTGCTTCGGAATTCATCCTAAAAGAAGCCCTTCTTCATTTGCAAGGTATTGTAGAATAGGTCTAGTTGTTTCGCGTAATTGGTTGTGATAATGCTGGCGAGAAAGTCGGATGATGGGGAAGCGATTTTGGCAAGTCTGCAAAGTGCAAAGTCATGAAAGTGGGAGGGACGAAATTAATGACATGAAATTATTGTACACGTGAACATTGACACCCATTGTTACCAATTATCTGGTATTTTAGCACAAATTTTCAAACAGTACAGGTCAGATAGGCCAGGAAATTGTTTATCCCAAAGTGGTATGAAAACATGTGATTTTATAATTTGTGTTATTATTATTAACAGCTGTCATGGCTGTTGTTCATTTGTGAAAATTTGGTTAGGCTTAATTTAAGTTAGTTTGGTCAAATTTAGACAGTCACAAATGTTTTGCAGAACTCCATTTTATGAGAAGCAATGATGTATAATTTTGTTAAAAAAATAAATAACTGCATAATACTTAATAGAACTACATAGTACATTCTCACCGTTTCCTCAAGTTAATTTTGATCATCTTTTTTTGTCCTTGGGTATTTTTATTCACCTTATTCAACAATTTTTGTTTTTTCACTTTACAGAGTCTTGAGTAGTACTCCTCCGGACATTGAACATGAGTGTTGATGTTCTGTTCAGGAAATGCTGAGAAAGTTTGATGATCTGGAATTGACCAAGTACCAGTAGAAAATGTCCAACAGATCCATCCTGCTTAAAGTCGTCATCCTGGGCGACGGAGGGGTGGGGAAAAGCTCCCTCATGAACCGCTTCATCAGCAACAAATTTGACAGTCAGTCATTCCACACCATCGGCGTGGAGTTTCTGAACAAAGACATCGCAGTGGACGGCGAGAACTACACAATCCAAATATGGGACACGGCGGGCCAGGAGCGCTTCAAGAGTCTACGCACGCCGTTCTACCGGGGTTCGGACTGCTGCATGCTGACGTTTGCCGTGGACGACCTGCAGAGCTTCAACAACCTGAACATGTGGAAGCGGGAGTTCCTGTACTACGCCGACGTGTCGGACTCGGACAGCTTCCCCTTTGTCGTGCTCGGCAACAAGGTTGACGTGGACGAGGACGAGAGACAGGTTACCATGGAGGCCGCCATGGAGTGGTGCAAGGCCAACGGAAATATCCCGTACTTCGAGACCAGCGCCAAGACGGCAGTGCGAGTCGATGAGGCCTTCACGGCCGCCGTGCAGCGGGTCGTTGAACTGGACAGGAGGCAGGATATGAAATCTTCGCCCACGACGGAATCCATCGTGCTCAGCAAGAAGCCGAGCAACAAACCCCAGAGCTCCTGCTGTTCATAATTATTCATGTCAATAGAAATGTTGTGAACAAAAAGTTAATGCGTCTCATGACAATCTTCCGAATGGGCTGTGTGCGCAAGTACCTCCTCAGTGTCTACGAAGGGAGAGTTCGGTGGAGACCACTGGGAGGGACATTTGTAACGCATCGCAGACGATGTCTGATGCTCACGCAAGTGTCCACTATGGCTATGTGAACATGCAGACTAAATTTAGTTGTGCATTCTTCACATCATATGCGCACGTACCAGTATGTGGTGTGTCTCATCCACTGGGGCACTTGAAAGTGCCATCTGCCTGTACTGTTGGTGCATGGGGTCTATTTTTGTCCCCAAAGCTGGCACGGGCTCTTAATTAACCCTAACCTTCCCAACTCCATCAAAATCCATCCCCCATTTTGGGGGATTTGGGCAGATAAGCCATGTGTACCAAGTCCATCACAATGGTAGATTTCAGTGGATTTGGTCCTGCATGAAGCATTATGTGAAACAGAATCAGTGATGGATTTTGGCGGACTTGGTCCTCGATCATAGAGCTCTATTAAGTTACTAGAGCGCTAACTCCTCATTCTTGCGTGTGGTGATACTTTGAATCCATCCTGCGCATTAGAATTCATGTGCATGGTTGTATCTACAATAAAAGGAAGTTGGATGGAGTGAATTTTGAAAGTGTACTCTAAATGCAACGCGCAAGTACAACATACGCAAACAACTTAAGCATGTCATGACGGTTAAAATCGTCACGGCAAAAATCATCCGCAGCGAATGCGTAAACACGTTTGCGTTGTTTGAGCAGTGCAAAATTAAACCCTCTTTTACTGATTGTTTCGGTTTTGGGCATCTCAGCTTCGATAACGCTCTGTATAGCATAGAAACGCAGATGTGCAAATAGCCGTGCAGAAGCCATGCAAAGTTTGAGTTGTCAATAGGTTTGTGCACAAACATTGATGCATCCAGCAGGCATCACTTTGTACATCGAGTCAGCGTTCTAGTAATTTAATGTAGCTCTATGTCTTTGACTTAGTAAAACTAAGTAGGGAGTTAATAGGCTTTTTAATAGCCAACCAGCCCATCCCACCGGTTGATGACATCATAGTTTCATCTTTGTGTACATGGATGTGTCTTGTACATTTCTTTACAAAATTTGTGTATCGGTGGACATGCATGTAGTCAGAAACAATTTACTAACCTTGTTAAATTGTGTCAACGATTTTTCACTGTCAGTCTATTCTAAGTGTAAGTGGCAGCTAAAAATTTAATGTGCAACGTCTTTGAACTAAGCATTTCTAGTTGCTAATTTCACCCTCTGCAATGCTAACATTATAATAAGGCTATCTCTTGAACTATTGCTAACCCCAATTTTTTTTGTAAATGCCGCACCCAATGCATTTTTTGGGCCAATTACTCAAGCCTTTCAACTGCAGTTGCTTCATAACTTGTTCAAACCAATTTTCAAAGTTGAACAAAGAAATGGACTGGAGGGGGGTTTGAACCTACGACCCACGGATTGCTGTTCCAGTGCCCTACCAACTGAGCTATCCAGCCCTATGTTGGTCGTTCCACAACCTGTCAGTGTTTTTGTTCAAGGAGTGCTAGTCAGAAGCCATAAACCAGTAAAATGCCATACTTTAACCCTAACTCCATAGCATGATTTCCTAGGAACCATACCCATCCTGGCAAATTCCAACACCATGGGAAACTGCAGTAGTGCACACATATATATTTCTGACTCTGATTCTGGAGGTGTGCCCAACCCAATGTAAAAGACTGGCGGTTTAGGGGTACTGTACCCATCCTGACAGATTCCAACAAAACATGCTGTTGGGGTTGATGGGTTGAGTTCTGTGAAGGTTAATAGTATCCTATAGCCCGGGTTCATGCCCATAGTCACGATGCTAGCAACATTGGCAATGCTGGAAACCTGGGAATAGTAAACGGGAATCACTTGGAGACAATAGAGCTCCTGTCAGTTTCTTTGTTCGTTTCAACTTAGAAAATTGTTATAATGGAGCCCGGGTCCTTTCACTTTGTGGTTTAATTTTTCAAATTGTTCAAACCAAGTTAAGTTATTGTGATGTACATGTATCATGTCTGTGATTGACTGTGAAATAGTTGTTCAGCTGATATGTACATGTACATGTATGTACATTGTACATTGTGCAACTATGAGGAATTAGTGGAGGTTTTTTTTGCGAGAATACTCAAAGTTGTGTTTGTATTTTGGTTTACCCGATTTACCATACATGTAACTGTTCAATCCAAGAAGATTTTGTGGAACCAAAACTTCTCCTTTGAGTTAGGGTTAACATGCTTTGAATTCAAACTATTCAAGCAGTTTTTCACTGAAATCCCTTTCAAATCAAATCATGTGTATCAAAAGAACGGTGATTTGTTTATCTTGATGCAAGTGTAGTTACATTTTGGGGGGCTTTTGTCTTAGCTAGGAATTCCTCCATTTACCAAATTCCAGCCAAATTTGTCCTATGGCTTATTCTGATAAACGACCCGCAAAGAGAAGTCAAAAAATTTGTAGTTCCTGTTCCACACTCGTTTGATTTGTCTTGGTGTGCCGTGGCTGCATTGTGTACATTTGACATTGTACATGTACCTGCACCTATTGATCAATTGTGGCCAAACATTCTGAAAATTATTCTCTGCCATTTCCTGGAGACTGTGTACCTCCCTATGCAAACACCATACGTGTACATGTATGTAGATGTATTGTGTTCCATTTGAAAGTACACATATACACTGTAGTTCATGGAACATTGAAAATGAAAGTGAGAAAGACATACAGCTAATTGAGGAGTCAGTTTTGGAAAGTGGAAGCAATTCACGTTTTGGTTCATTTATGTGTTTTCTGACTATGATTCATAATTCGTATTTTCACTCGTTTGCTAGCCCAGGTCCAAGGCATTAGTAAAAACGGCATTTTGATAAGATGCATTTTTAGTTGGTCAGTAAATGTTTTTCTACAAGCCTCAGTGATTTACCCTGTGGGAGACAACATAGGGAGGTATCTACCGGTAGATGCAAATAATTCAAAACCACAACGTTCAAAACCATTGAATTGGGGGCTTGCACTTCTATCCAAATAGCGCAGTGGATAAGTGCCATGTTTTGTACTTTGAACTTTTGACATTGTCTGGTGTGAATGATGAAAAAAAAAAAAGAAACGTGACAGTGAAACAGCTGATGCTGATGGGCACTTGTCAATTCCAAAGTCCAGTTGGGTGGTTCTGGCAAGCAAGATAAACAATTGGGCACCTCGCAATATGGAGACTCCATTTTGTCCACACTTGATAAATAGAAGATGCACTTGCATGGCTATTGTACATGTATGGTTTACTTGTAAAAGACGTCTATACATGAGACTTAAGGGTTTACAAAAATGTACATGGTGGACATGATCAATGAATGGGAGGTTTCTTTAACACCATGTGAATGATATCTCTTTGTGAGTTGTGAGTTGTGAGTTGTGTGGTTCTGAAAAGAACTAGTTGGTTTAACAGGATTTTTCGAACAGTATGCTCAGTTCGTCATCAGGACAATACATGTATGACGAACAGAGCATTGCACAACTAGAGTGCTGTGGCCTCGTGGTCTGGAGTATTGAATTCGTGGTCTGCAGGTAATTCCGCCGGTTGTGGGTTCGAGTCCAGCCGGCGGCTAAGGCACTTTGTCACTCATTGCTTCTCTCCACCCAGGAGTAAATGGGTACCTGTGAGGGCAGAGATGGTTATTGTGATTGATTTAGCTGCTTTGCGCTGAAATGGCAGCATGGAGCTGCATACTCCCCAGGGAGTTGAGATGGTATTTGGAATGTTTTATTGGCCCAATGAGCAGGGTAATAAGCGCCTTGTATCCTTTGGCAATTTGGCGCTCTGTAAGTCCAGTTAGTATTATTATTATTACTACTACTGTTCGAAATGTCCAGTTAAGCCAACTGGTTGTTGGCTAAGAACCACACAGTTCACAAAGAGATATCATTCACATGGTGTTACCGCAAACCTCCCATTCATGTCTGTATGTGTATACGTGTACATTTCAACATAATTTATCAACTGACCAAAATCTCAACTTTGTACACAGGAACTAGGAAATATTTAACTTCAGCATCTAAAACAACCCAGGAGGAATCTGCTACCATATTTGTGATGTGATCAAGCTAAATGAGTTATTACAGATTTGAAAAGAGCACAATCTCAGCATTACTGTTGTAAAAACCGCATGCTGATCTTTAGTTCAAAAATTATGGAAGTTGGAACACTAAGAGATGTGATGAAGTGATGTGATGAACTAAGTGGCCCTATTTTGGCCTGTATATCTCCAAATGAAAATTCCTGACAAACGACTCGTTTTAATCACGTCACATTTGTTTACATGTACGGTACATAAAAGCCTGACTGACTGGGTTGTGTGAAAACTTTGAAGTTGTGTTCCCCGTGCTCTTCAACAATAGGCCTAAAGTTCACTTTTTGTTTAAATATAAATTTTCAACTTGTATGTTTATGACAACAAAAAAAAACCATTTCTTTCCCTTTTTTGGACATCTGCAACATCTGAAGTTTGTAAGCAGATTGGCTCCTGGTCTGAATGTTTTCGATACTGATCGTGCAGCGGGAACAAACAATCATTGTCTGGCAGCCAATAATCCGAAATTGTGAAATAATACTTCAACAACTATTGAAGCATGGGCCAATTTTCTTTTTGGTCGATGCCTCATTCAAAAGTGAATAACTTTTGTTTAACCTTACTTTTGTAAACGTTTTAGAAGGTTTAATTAATCCTTTCGAATTAGAATTACAACTACTGCATTCTCGTGAATGTAAATTTGTATGCTTTAAGCTTTCCATGAGCTTGTGAAAGGAATATTCACGGCCTTGCAAAGCACAAAGCTTGCTGCGTTGGTTTGTTTGGCCAGCAGACACCTAACATATAGACGGATTTCAAATTTTATTTGATAGGCCCTACCATTTATACTCGCTTCATGAAATTAATTATGATATGATCTAACTCTAACAGGCCTGCTCTTGCATTGCTTGTTGTTTGTCATTTCTTTACAATAAAAAGACTGTGTATATGTAACTAAACTGTATATTTTCCGCAGATTCTAAAATTGTATTAATTTTTTTTTATAGTTAAGAATATATTTGCATTAAATGTAGTCATTTTGACATTTTGCTAAAATTATAATTTTAAATTGTCACATGTTGGACATCTAACCTTTTGCTGGAGAAAAGAGTGATTGGAGAAAGGTTTGGCTTGAGACCAACCCAAGCCATATTATACATGCATGTAAATATGGTGGGATTGATTTTTTTTACTTTAGTGTGAAAAGGCCTTTAGTTGTGGGAGTTCTCCATGGAATATCATTCCTGGATATGCTTTCCACCTCTTTGAGGCGCGTAGGATAATCCTTCTATTTTTGGTGCATTTTTTTTCGTTCGAAGCAACAAAATTGCTCAAAATTGTAAGTAGGGTACGTAACAACTAACCTGTGGAAGTTTTAGCTCAGTGACTAAGTGTTGAGAAAACAGAATGAACATAATGCTAAATGTTTGGGGCTCGTAACTGGATTCCATTGGTAATGCATGTAAAAGTGTGTGTCCACTGGCACACTTTTTTGAAAAACCACCTGTTGTGATTATTTTCTTTTGAATGATACTATTTCAGATGAAATAATTTCACATGGTTATTGGTACCAGCCCTATCTTCACTTTGAGCAGGATTTTTCTCATAAAATGGGTACATGTAGGTCGGTTTCCGGGTAATTACAAATGCTCCTACATGCCTTTAAAAACAGAAACGGGGCCACTGGGCCTGCTGCCTCGTACACTTTTGAGGTACCCTATCTGGAAAACAAGTGATGCATGAACATGTACACGGCCAGCATATGTTTTACATGTACACAAACTGTACATGTATTGCTAATTGCCGAATAAAAATGTAACAGTAGAGATCATGTATAAAATGCCCCACAGCGTACTGACTTATGAATAATTTAAATTGGGGGGATGATTCATTTATGTGTGTCAGTGTGTGTTGAGATATTAATGCATTCCATGATTTAAAGGTTACAGTGTAAGGCCAAAAAAAAAATGTCGGTCTCTGGTCAGCGCGCGCGTCGATTTTAATCATGGGCGTCAATCTTTTTTTTCCCAAAATGTTCCGCGGTAGCTCCAACAGCGCCCTCTATTTCCGCACCTCAATTTTTTTTTACCAAAGAGCACCAAGGAATGGGAAATTGCACCAAGGCAAATGATCGAAAGCACCAAGGCAAATTATGGAGGACACCAATGTATAATGAGGACACCAAAAAAAGCAAAATAGTACCCCACCTTGTCTGTACAATCCAAGCTTGAAGAAAAGAAAAAAAAGCCGCGTGGCCGCGTCAATTCCAGGTCTGACCAGAGACCGAATATTTTTTTTTTTGGCCTAAACTTGATAGATTTGCAAATTTTCACGTGGATCAAATTACACTGATATAAATCTTCCTGACCGTGTACGCCACTTGTACTTGCGCCACATTGAACTGATAAATTGTGATAAAATCTCATAATTGGTTTTGTGGAGTTGTGGTGAATGGCATAGCATGCATGTATCTCTGCAAAGTTTTTAAAAAAATGCATGCAGTGCCTATGGATTGTACATGTAGTTGTTAAAAGCTCAAATTGGTTTTGCTTTTGAAAGTTTAAAGTACCTATGGTCATACATGTATGAATCACAGTTGTAGAAATGAAACCAACTTTTGAAAGACCAACAAAATCTAGGTGTGAACTCTTTTGTTCTTGTATTTTGAGAGATTTTGTTTTAACAGAGAGGCAGAAGATGACCAATTTGGCTTTATAATTTCACAAAGATCCCTGATTTTGTGTCCTGCTGAAGAGCAGCCAATGAAATTGCGTATAATATTAGTACTATATGATTTGTGCTTAAGAGCAATGTCAGAGACATAAAATGTGCAAATGTTCAGTGTTCAATTTATACATGTCATATATACCACCAAGTGCAAAATGTTACAAATGGAGGAATAGGGTTTCTTAAATAAAGAAATCGGACTGCATTTGCAAAGATCTATGAGACTCTGTCAGTGTTTTTTTTTTGTGCCAAAGGTTCCATTCAATAGAGTGTATAGGAATTAGGGGTGCAATGCAGTGGCGGTTCTACAGGGGGGGGGGGGGGGCTTAGGTTACCTAGTACGAGTACAAGTACTTATACTTATATTCCGAGTACGAGTATGAGTACTTCTATTTCCGAATACAGCCACATGGCAAATGGTTCATCGTGCGTAATTGGCCCAGGCCGGCCCAGTCAGACCGATATACAGACCCACGCACGGCGAGCTGATAAATGTGTTTGTTTGGACATGCTCAGAGAAAAATCAGGAAAAGTTATTTACTACAGTTTTGACATCCAGACTTGGGTCCCCAAACTTTAGTTGCTGGTTAGCAAAGTTTCTGTATAAAAATTAAGTGCATGCTGTGGACTCTGGACGAACATTAAATGGCGCTTTCAAGAGCTCCGGTTGGAGGGGCCATTGTGTTTGTATATTGGTTCATACTAATAGAGCAAAGTATGCCCACATAATTTTCTTAATTAATGTGCGCAAACCTGTAGCATTTTTGAGTGAGCATCAGGCATCTATGTGCGAGCATTTCACTGCGTTTGAATGTCCCCCCCCCTCCCCTCCAAATCTCATTTTGTAACCGTTGATGGGGTACCTGTGCAGGGACTCAATGCACATGGAGGCGAGGGGTGGGGGCACTTGCCCCTGGAAAAGCAAAGAAAAAAAAAAAAAAAAGGGAAGAAAAAAGAAAAGAAAAGAAAAGAAAAAAAAAGAAAAAAAAAGAGGCGCGAAGACAAAGTGGTGTAAATTTAATGAGTTGGGGGGGGGGGGCAAAATGTCCCTGCCCCCTCTAAAACTGATAAATCGAGAATGTGTTGAGAAATACAAGCATTTTTTGGCAAATTTTTTTTTTGCCCCCCTCTAGAAAAAATCCTGGCGACGCCCATGTCAATGCACCCCTGAATTACCCCCCCCCCTCCACCTCGCCATGTAGGAAATCATAAGAAATTGCCTTGCCAGAATCCTTCATTATCATCAGGGATGAGATTGTCAATTTAAAAGAAAAAAGTCTGAAAATTCGATGAAAGTTTGAAAGATGCATTTTTTTCTATACTGATATTGCCTTTCTCTCAGATTCAAAAAGTCTGACAAAAGTCTGAAATATCTCATGCCTGCTGAACATTCTGGAAAAAAAATAATCCAATTAGAAGTTTGTGACCTTCCCAGGGCCAAAAATAGAACACAACCTGAAAAAAAAAAACTAACGCAAGCTTTTGTTGTCACAACTCACGTGATACACCTATTATATCACAGAGAACACTTGTGCACAGATTATCACAGCTACAGGAGTCAGTTGTTGACATTGAGCAGTCTGTGACCTGGAAAATGTGAACTTTAACATTCTATGTCCACAGCTAAATTGATTTCTAGTATGTTGATTATGTCACAAACACACCACTAACACAATATGTATCGTAGTGTAATGTGCCCAAAAGATTGGTTAGATTTTGCAATTTGAATACTTTTTTTAGGAAAGTTTAAATACCTTTTTGGTAAGGGTGTAATTGCTTATTGCTGACTAGACTTGTCTTCCAAAAAGTCACATGTACAGGATACAATGGACAGTGTAATTTTGTTTTAACATGGAATCCACTTAAACACATCCAATGTAGTAGGACTTTAACAAGATCAAGAATGAATTTGAGACCACATAATGATTGGTAATTAATCTTTAAAATTAAAAATAATTAAACTGCTCACTGATTTGATTGACCTGAAAATTACAAATGAAAAAGTTAGAGAGGCCTGATATATTTTGTCTTTAGTAAAGACTTCTTCAGAGGCAAATGACAACAGACATGCAGGGGACATGCACACAGACAGGGTTGGAAGGAAAAACACAAAGGAGGGTGGGAAGGTGTACAGTCTTTAAAATGAATAATTTAAAAACGCTTTCTTTGGTGTACAGTGTTGTAAAATGAGGCAAATTCTGTTACAAGTGTACTGTTCATAAAATCATGCTCGAACCATATCCATAGATCTGTATGTGTTCTTTGTGGGTTAGATTTTTTTAACACTCAACTTTTGGTGAGTAAAGACTGAGAGCTTTAAAATGCCTGTCTTGTGGCATTTTCGTTCTAGCCACTGCTGTCACTGTTGAGTTAAAGGTATAGTTCATCATTTCTAATTTGTGCATTTTGTTCGTTTGCAGCAACAAACTTGCTCAAAATCTAAAGAAGGGTGCTGAACAACTAATCTGATGAAGTTTCAGCTCAGCTTCAGCTGTATATTTCGAGAAAAACAACATTCTAAGATCTCGACTTCAAATCAAAAGTTGCTGAATCATGTTTTGAATTGGGCCTAAATTCAGCATCCGAGACACGTTCTCACCGAGCCGATTGCAGCTACGCGATGTCGCGCACTGATCCGACGAATTATAGCAACCGTGCGCACGCACGTTCGTCGTGCCAACGCTTGCGCGCACTTCGCCGAATAAAAAAACGAACTACTAACGGAAATTTCCAACAGTGCGTCTTAAGACGCACCGTTGGAAAGGCCTTCTTTCGTTGATTTCTTCAAAATGACAGCTTGCCAGAAAGAATAATTTCACCGGGAGTTAAGTCCCCTTACTATCTTTCAACCAAGTATGTTTTTCAACAATAATTACGCCAGTTACTTTTTGGATAGCTGCAAATGATGGACTATGACTTTAAAACAAAACAAACTACAAATATAGATCAGAAAACATTAATCTATTTCAGCCCTTGATGTCAAAGAGCAATTTAATGAATACAGCACACATCTGCCCATACATTGTACATGTACATTCCTCATAAAGTATTGAGAATAATTTCATGTTCAGCGTCCACGTACTGCTCTTAGCCAACATATACAGTGCACAGAATACATACATTTCACACTGGTCGATTCAGCCTTTTTTCCCATCCAGACGTACTGCGGTTTAGTTTAGATAAAGCTTGTTTATTTGTCCTTACCTATCACACTGTTTAGATTATGTGAATATAAAATTGTGCATTCATTATAATACATTGTACTTCATGTTCAGCATCCAACTCTCAGCCAACGTAATGCTGTTTGTAAAATACATACATTTTACATTGGTTGACACAGCTTTTGTACTATTCGTTGTTTGATTTAGATAAACCTTGTTGATTGGTCCTTGGCCATCTTGACCATCACACTGTCTACATTGTGTGCATATTTATATAAAACAAAACTATGATTCTGAAACCAAAAACAAATCACAGCTTTTGCACAACGCCCATCCACATACATATCAATTTCAAACAGTGGAAGAATGTCACTTATAAAAATTTGAACGTTACAAATTAACAAAGTCATACATTGCATTTTTTTGAAATATGTTATAACAATCTTTACCATTTTGTCTCAGTAAAACTCGGCATACTGATTTTGGACAAAATTAATGTGCATTCATTCAATACTTGTAAAAACATTGTGTAGTAATGAAATTTAAACTTCTTACAAACACAAACACACAAATGAGTTGTTGCACTTGTGGAAATTATGACATAATACAATGATTTAAATTATGTTTCCATCTGCACAAATATTTTAAAATACTTCAGACGGAATGACAGTATAGGGATGCAGTGGCAGACCGGTGGGGGGGGGGGGATTTTTCTGACAAGTCTGTATAAGAATGACCCCTTGTATTTAAACAATAAATTTGAAAATGTTGAGCAAATTGTAGCACAAAGATGAAACTTTTTAATCAAGGCTAATCAAGTGACTAATGAAGCCAAACTTGCACTAATGTGAACTCATTTTTGGGGGGTCAGTTTAAAGGGAACGTACAACATTTGCTTTTGCTGTAATTTTCGGAAATGAATGGATTTGAAGGATTAGTATTTTACAGCAAATATTGTTACACTGACTTGTTGGAAGTTTTGTGTTCGTAAATGCTAGAAAAAAAAACCCAAGAAAAACAATCATGTTCTTGTAGTCTGGTTCCCTGACCCCACTTACATGTAATTGAAACGGAGCAATTTATAGATGTCGGGGCATTGTCAGGTCAGGGAACCAGTCTAGAAGGCTTGTACCAGTTAATAGATGTGTGATTGATTGCAAACAAAATTCAGACTGACAAAATATGGTAAATTGGGGGCAGTATTTGAAAAAAAAGAAGCCATTTTTCTCCAACGCTGGTCAGCTGACCAGCGTTGGAGATTGATACAAAATGTCACTTGTCTTGAAAATGACAGCACACCAGGTGCCATGATTGTTCAGGCGCTATAGACTGACATTCACTAACAGTCCAGTAAAGTTTTTCATAATAGTTTGGTAGTTCTATTTTTGATGTTTGCAAATGTTGTATATTCCCTTTAACCATTGATGAACTGAAGGGATTTCAAATTACTCTCAACAAAGTTCAATAAATGTTGCCTGAAAACTGAGCAAAAACTTTTAAAAAGTAATTATAAAATACACACAAAAACACTGAACAGACCATGAAACCTGACACATCCAAACAAATCGGTGGTAACAATTCTTATTTCAGATGTCTCATATTTTTCATAAGCAACAACTTTTTGCTTAGAGTCACTATGAAACCTGAGATAAACACAGCACGTTTTGGAGAACACAGCATCATCCCAGCAAATATAACTATTGCAGCTTCCAAAGAAAACTCAAATAGACAAAAACATACAAGTATGAACTACGTCAAGAGGGACATTTTCAATTTCAAGAACATCTCTGAACTACTGATGCTTTAGTAAGGGAACAAATGTGCGCTTGGAGGTCTTTAACACTGTGTTTAAGACCAGTTGGAGTCTGGAATGCTGATAATTACCTGAGCCAAAGGTTCAACCAATAAAACGGTAAAAGGCACTGGATTTCGCAGGAGTCCAAATTTCATGTGACACTAAAAAAGTGTTTAAGACCAGGCAGCCATGTCTTTATCATCCATTTATTCAGACCGGCCACGTGACAGGCTCTCAACCAATGGGAATGGGTAAACTGCCTTAGGAATTTATGAATAGAAAATCAAAGATATATACTAGGGATGAGGTCAATTTAAAAAAAAAAGTCTGAAATTTAGATGAAATATCTGTAAGATGCATGTCTTTCTCCACTGATGATGTCTTTCTCTCAGTGTAAAAAAATGTCTAATTTCAGACAAAAGTCTTAAGAAATGTCATGCCTGCTATCTTTTTAAAAATGTTAATCACTGCTTGTGTGACATTGCAGGTTGAAGTACCTTTAAATTGCAGCATCCAAAGAAAATGAAAAAAAAATATGAAAAAAAGTAAAGTACTGCTTTGGTGGCCTTTCAGGATGTAAGAACTCCTGTAACACAAATATTTCATTTCTATTCTGAGCTTGAAAATAATGGTAAAGCCACTGTATCTGCTGTGACTATTTTAACTATTTAAAAAAACAACACAGAGTCACAATGAAAACTTTCAAAATCGATCTGCTGGCTCCAGAAGTGTTCAACTTAAAGGGCCAACATGGCCAACAAAATATAATATGTTTTAATGCAATCCTTAAAAATGCACCTTTGTGTCTTGTTTTCAATTAGTTTTATTTTGCTATTTTCAAGGGTATTTTGGAGCCTTTTTGATTTATATGCGAATGCAAATTTCCATATTCATGAGCAAAAGTGTGATGTCATTTTAGGCCGAAACCTCAATGTTACAGCTATTTCAGCACCACAAATTGCCAGAAGTTCGGACATTTTGCTCATACAGCATGAGCAGCACAGTATTTTTGTTGTTCTCGCTTGGTTCAAGATTCAAGTTCAGGTACAACATTTGTTAACATTGTTTGTTATGATTGAGAAAGCTCGACCCACTTTCACAAAACTGTTAAGTGCTAACCACAGATTTCTGACTTATGGCACTAGCGCAGAAATCCTGCGTAAACCTAGTAAGCACAAAATCCTTTAATACAGGATGTGTGGTTTCTTTTTTTTTTATCCACCCTGTACATACAGTGAGCTTAGCAGGGTCAACTTCCATTTTTGCAAGCGTCATGAACGTGAATCTGTTATGTTTTTCATTGTAGCATGGTTTTCATTTTAAAAAATTCGTCACAAATGACATGTTATGGGTACCCGATCCCATAATCTGGAACCGGTTTCTGACATCAGCGGTCGGGTACTCCGGAACCCGGTTCTGATGCACGCCCCTAGTTTCCACTGAGGAATATCTGACTATCATGAGGGTGATTCTTTGCTGTTGGTAGTGAACTTAGATTGCTTATAGATATAGTCCATCATTTGTTATTTGTGCATTTTGTTCGTTTGAAGCAACAAAAGTGTTCAAAATCTAATGAAGGATACTGAACAACTAACCTGATGAAGTTTCAGCTCAGCTTCAGCTGTATATTCTGAGAAAAACAGCATTCTAGGATCTCAATTTCAAATCAAAAGTTGCTGAATCATGTTTTGAATTGCAGCTATACGCGATGTCGCGCACTGATCCGACGAATTATAGCAACCCCACCCGCCTGTGCATCGTGCCAATGCTTGCGCCCGCTGCGCCAAATAACAAAATGAACTACTTATTTAAATTTTCCTACGGTGCGTCTTAAGACGCACCGTTGGAAAGGCCTTTTTTCGTTGATTACTTCAAAATGATAGCTTGCCAGAAAGATTAATTTCACAGGGAGTTTAGTCCACTTACTATCTTTCAACCAAGTATGTTTTTCAACAATAATACGCCAGTTACTTTTTCGGATGGCTGCAAATGATGGACTATAGCTTTAATTCATAAGCACCTGTAGTAAATTATATAACATTGTACTTATTCACTGGTAAGTCCATGAAACCATTGAGTGCGCAGGCGGTTTCAGGTGCAACAGGGAGCAACAGGCACAGCGGTTTGTTGCCGAACAGCGACTAATGGCTTATTACCTATAAATTAGTCTCCAATGGGGGACGTCGCTTTCATGACACCATCCCGTTGAGTAGCACTGGCCTGGCAGAATCTAGGATGTCCAGGTTAGGGTCCAGGGACCTGCCCAATCCCTCCAGGACCATCATGGCTAGCATGATGGAAGCAAAGTTGCCGTTGAGCTTGACCTGGTGATCAAAAGGGAGAAAATGAAATGTCACCCTTATGCAAAAAAAAAAAAAAAAGGCTCTGGTTTCTGGTATGTGCGCGCGTCGCCATAGCCATGCGTGTCGGCAAAATTAAAATTTTTTTTTTTCAATATGTCTCAAAACCGCCAAACTCACTGGTTTGACTGGAATCCTGCTGCTGCACAATTTTCACGTGTTTTTCGATGGAGTTACGATCGAGTATAAGCTTTATGTGGCCTCTCTGGGCTCCCATACATTTTGCACTAAATTTAGTCGGGCACCAATTTCCAGTCATCAGCCGACATTTGAAGGAAAAAAAAAGAACAAAAAAAGCTGCGTCACTGCACCACGTTTGGGGCACGCTCCATACCAGAAACCGAAGACTTTTTTGTTGTTAGCCTAATACATATTTCACATGAGAAAAGAGGTAAGTTCTAAACCCCCTTGTTTAAACACTGTCATTTGATCAGTATCTATAGTACCACGTAGTTTGTATTGTTATTCGTAGATGCATCATATCTCGATAGCAAAACCCTTTTTTTTTCACTGCTTGCTTATTTACATGCTATTCACAGGCATGCAACTTTTCCTCATTTTCCGCTGATTTCCTTGTTTTTTTACTGCTCATGAATGCCATTACAAATTGAAAAATACTGTACCGAAGCTTGCGTGGTGTGGAGTTTCCTCGTTTTTTTCTAAATTCCCAGTTGCATGCCTATATTTAAGTGCATTGATGTATTATATGTCAACATATACACTATGGTAAAACTCCTGTCTGTTTTTATATTAAGTATTTATAAATGACTGGTTTCACTGATTCATTTGGAAAAAAAACATTTAATGTTCGTTTTCAGTCCTTGCTTCTTGTGAACAGAAACCAGGTATACAAACAAATTATGCATTTTATCTGTAATACCTTATGCTTTATCATTAGGGAGAAAAGGTCTTCTAAAAGGACACCAACTTGCATCTGCACAGAAAACAAAATCACAAATATTGCAGTTATTGACACTACTGTAATACCTTCAAATCGTCATTGTTTTATATTAAAAATAATCAACAAGAATCATAAGCCCGTGGATATAGTCCGGCCCATCACAAGTCCAATCACAAGTAAATCACAAGTAAATCACAAGTCCAATCACAAGTCCAGTCACAAGTCCAGTCACAAGTAAATCACAAGTCCAGTCACAAGTAAATCACAAGTCCAGTCACAAGTCCAGTCACAAGTCCAGTCACAAGTCCAGTCACAAGTCCAGTCACAAGTCCAGTCACAAGTCCAGTCACAAGTCCAGTCACAAGTCCAGACACAAGTCCAGTCACAAGTCCAGTCACAAGTCCAGTCACAAGTCCAGTCACAAGTCCAGTCACAAGTCCAGTCACAAGTCCAGTCACAAGTCCAGTCACAAGTCCAGACACAAGTCCAGTCACAAGTCCAGTCACAAGTCCAAGTCACAAGAAACAGTGGATGAACAATAACAAAGGAATGCCTTTGCCGAAGCTCGTTTGTGCAACTTGTGATGGACTTGCAGGGAATTACTGGTCCCTTGCAACCTTGCATAAACCTTCTTGAGAGAAAAAAAGGCAAGGTACATTAGAGATATCCCGAGGTTTCTTTCTTTCCGTAAATCACTCAGTACTGAAACTGTATGGGGGTCCTTTGTGACCTAGTCATAACAAGTGAGAGTGTCACAATCGTTTTTAATTCGCTTCGTTTCTGTTACGTAATTGTATTTATTACGCGCGCTACGGCTATCGCGCCACCCCCGTATTGTAAAGTAGATCATGCCATAAGTTTTTCTCCAATCGTGTACGCACATTTTCCCGGTAGTTTCTTTTCCAGCCACTAAAAATTAAGGCATTGATTTGGTCAACCTGCTAAAACGCCGTGCGTCGGGTTACGTAATTATTATTGTCCGTGTGGCCATGGTTATTGATGTCCGTTTGTTTCTGTGAATGTGAGTATTGTGTGAAAGAATGTTGGTTGTTGTCAAGTAGAGTTGTGTGCGTTTTCTGATCAGTGCATTCTCTGATCGAGAGAGAAGACACACCAACAAAATTAGAGAGATCTGAGCTGAGTGTAACAGAGACCGGTACCATCTTGCTAGGAGACGCCTGATACTGCAGGTTTTCGTCAGCAGATCAGTGAAATCTGCCACCGATCTTGTCTGATCCGCCAGTTTGGCAAAATCAGTGCCAAAATAGTCTCGGCAAGGCTAAAAGCCACCTTCCCGGTCCTGTAGACCACGCTCAGAGCAACACTCAGCCTTCACAAGCATCATAATGAAGAAATAACCGTAAGTGTTGTATTTAATATTATATCTCAACTTCCGAAAATTAGAATCTGTAGTTTATACCAATTGATTGTGATTGTTAAGAATAATAAATTTCTTGGTAAAAAGTGCTTGAAATGATACATTGAGATGAAGTGCAACCTTGACACGAAGTCTAACTATACGTGACATCTTGAGATTTATGGATATACTGTAATTTTAGAACAAAATACTGGATGGGTTTCGGTAACTGTTTTATATTGTAGATGGCCGGAAACCTCACAGTACGAGTTGGGTTCATGATGAATGCATGTAGAAACGACTGCAGAACGACTACGATGTCAGTCTGTACATAGTGTGTCCCGTGCCGATTGACCGTGTCCTATCAACTGGAAAGGTGCCACGGAGACGAGACCCTCTACTAAGGAAAGTGCCTCACTAAACAGTTAGAAATGTAAAGTTTTAAATTTGCAGAAAGCTGAGATTTTGGTTTTGGAATAATCATAACAAATATAAGTTGATTTAGCTGTTTGAAGGAATTAAGTGTGAACAGAAGTATTGATATTTGAAATTGTCGAATTGAGCGTTCTAATCCGAAAGGTTGATTACTTTGATATACCCAGTTTATCAGAACCAAACAGAAGTATTGATATTTGACAGAAGTGAATTTTGAATTGTGATATAGTCACGGTTGGAGTTTAGATCCCAATTGTTGATATTTGATTTGACTGAATTTTGAATTGAATTTTGGAGCTAAGGCTGAATTTAAACAAGAGTTACGGCTGAATTTTATAGCCATATTCTACAGTTGGATTTGATTTTGGATTGTGTCGTTGTACACCCAGTTAGAGATTTGTGATTTTTAGAAATTTCCGAGTTAAGCTTAAGAAAAGTGAATTTGTAGACTGAGTTGTTGGAGTAGAAAGTAAAACTCCTAACTGAGATTGAATATGAGAAGTTTGATCCCGAGTCCGGATCTTTGTAAATATTGTAAATAGTTTGAGTTTATGAATATAAGTAATTGGTGAATTATTTCCTTGTTTCTCGTCGTCAGTTCTTTGTACTTTAGTTTCTTTTTGACCGGGGTCATCACTTTAAAAAGTCGAGTTTTATAGTTAGTGGTGACATTTCTGGGGACTTGTCCGGGAAACGACAGAAAGAGTCAAAGGGAAAAGACTGAAAAGGAAACAAGGAAAATACGTTGTACTGAAACTACAGTCTTACCGCCATTGATTATGTTAGCCTGGACTTGTAAAATATGTTCTATTTTTTAACTTTGTTTTGTATTATTGTATCCGTGCAGGTTGAGTGTTGCTATCCCCTCCCCATTTCTGCTGCGATACGCTCCAGCTTTGTGTCTCCTGGTAAGTTGGTACCGGAAACTGTAAGGATGGAAGAGAGTGTGGAATTGTTGAAGAATGTATCTGAAGCGTGTGCTTTGAGTGGGCAAGAGTTGATTGATTTCATTCGTGAAGAACGTCGCGAACAGGCAAACCTCAAACGCGAAGAACGCGTATTTCAACTCGAAAAGCGTAGGCAAGATAGCGAAATGCAGAGACAAGAATTCGAACTGCGTAAACAAGAAATGGAAATGTTAGAAATGCGCATGCGTTTAGAAACCTTAAAACGCGAACCTGTGCCAACCGTTGAAGAGCACACTGCTGACGAATCTGTAGCTAGTCACCATAGTCACTCTCACTCCCGAATTAAGGCTAAGGCTCCTAAACTTCCAAAGTTTAATGAAAATCAGGATGATCTCGACGCATACATCCAACGATATGAGAGATACGCTACCACTCAAGGTTGGGAACACGATGAATGGGCAATAAATTTGAGCGCGCTTTTACAAGGCAAAGCGTTAGACGTTTATTCCCGTTTGGCTACCGACGACTCGAACGACTATGAAAAACTAAAAGACGCACTCTTGAAACGATTTCACCTCACCGCTATCGGTTTCAGGCAGAAATTTAGAGATTCCAGACCAGAGAAAGGCGAAACCGCACCTCAGTTCGCGGCCCGCTTAGATTGTGTTTTCACTCGCTGGATAGAAATGGATAAGGCAGATAAGAACTACGATGGTATCAAAGACCTTATGTTACGCGAACAGTTTTTGAACAGTTGTAGCGAAGAATTACGCTTATTCTTGAATGAACGAAAACCGCGTAAAATCTCCGACATGTCACGACTCGCCGAGCAGTATTCGGAAGCGCATGCGCATGGCAGTTTTGGCGTGCCCCCTAGTGCGAAGAAACCTACGCAAAACCCTAGGAAGCCAGATGTTAGACCGCCGTTTATACCACATCCGCCAACAAACACTCCGACTAGTCAACATTTCAAGGGACGCGAGGGAAATCGTACTCCCCCAACATGTTTCATTTGCCACAAAGTAGGTCACATTGCACGTAATTGTCACTACAAACCCAAGAACTACAACCAAGTTGCAAGCATTATAGCGTCCGAGTTGTCAGATGTGTTAGATGAGCCGAGTGGCTTAGCTGCGCGTCCACCGGAGCAGAGCAGGCAAACACCAAATGCTGCGGCGATCAAAACCAAAACGAACCAAACACCGTCGCAAGCGTTTGAAACCGTAGCAAGTATGGTTGCTCCCAACTCTCTAGATCAATTTTGCTCCCACGATGGCTATGTCAAATTTGAATGCGGCCATGTTTTACCACTCATGAGCGCTGCTTGTCAAGATAGAAATCCTAGTTCTATGCCAGTTGTACAAGGTTTAGTCAATGAACAAAGAGTCACAATCCTTCGCGACAGTGGATGCAGTGGTATTGTCGTTAGGCAAGATTTAGTCAGAGACGACCAGATGACAGGGCATGAACGCACTTATGTTCTCGCAGATAGAACCATTCGAAAAGCACCCGTCGCCAAAGTGAACTTGAACACTCCGTATTTCGTCGGTTCATGTGAAGCGTTGTGTTTACAAAATCCAGTATACGATGTCATTATTGGTAACATTGTAGGTGCACGTGATCCTGGAAATCCAAATTTGAATTGGCAAAATTCACAATCGCGTCGTCGTCAAAATGATTCGCAAGAAGCACACGACAACCCTGAACCAATACTCTCTAGTGCCGTCGAAACTAGGTCACAGAAACTGAAAAGTGAGAAACCAATGAAGAAATTGAACGTGCCTAAAGAACTCCCCGAAATTGACAGTGAAGAACTAAAAGTGGCTCAACAGAACGATCCTTCTCTCGACCGAATCAGAGAACTTGCGGCTAACAAAGATGAAAGAACGACTAGGTTTGGGTCAATGACAAAATTCTTTTGGTCCGATGGTTTGCTGTACCGCAAGTTTGTCTCACCTACCTATGAGTTTGGTCAACCTTGTAACCAGTTAGTGGTCCCCCACAAATTTCGCCAATACATAATGAAAATTGCGCATGATTCAATCCTCGGCGGACACCAAGGTGCCAAGAAAACGGCAGATAAGGTCCTCAGTAATTTCTACTGGCCAGGCGTACAAGCAGACGTGACTAGGTACTGTAGGTCATGTGACATCTGTCAGCGTACCGTTCATAAGGGTAGAGTTTGTAAGGTACCCCTAGGTCAAATGCCTGTGATTGACACGCCCTTCCAGCGCGTAGCAATTGACATCATAGGACCAATCCACCCTGTCTCAGAGAAAGGTAACCGGTACGTTCTCACACTAGTCGATTACGCGACGCGCTACCCCGAAGCAGTCCCACTGCGAAATATTGATGTTGATGACGAGCGTGAAGCAGTTTCATACTTACCAAAGCTGGAATATACAAATACAGCATGCTTTGAGGGAAAGTAGTGGGAATTACTGGTCCCGAGGTGTAGGTGAACTACACCAAGGGACCAGTAATTCCAACTACTTTCCAGAAATAAACAATGCTGTATTTGTTTAACTATACACCTCATAAATATTTAGTAGCCTCACTATCTCTCAGGTAGCCTCACTGCCTTTTCGATAACAGCCTTCGTAGATTGTGCGTCTTTATTCAGCACAATTCAAGTTCTTCGTCACAGCATACTTGAAATAGTCTGGTGCCAACACTCTTTAAAATGTTTTTACTGCAGTAGTAACGAGGATTACAACAACAGACTGGTTCCGTAAATATTAGACTACGTGCCATAGACTACATGTCTACGAGGCGCGCTCCAGAGGGCATGTTTGGTGCTACCAGAAAAAAAACTACCGCACGGCAGCAAGCTGGATACTCACCGGGATGACATCACCTGGGCGCGTATCATTTTTACTTCCCGGACGTGTGGCGGAATCGGCCAATGACGCGCTCGAATTTGATCATAAACATTTATGAAGTGTAGTAATGCAAAATACTGACTGAATGCAATGTACCGACTACTCCAGTTGAATATGTACAAAACTGTATCATAGGTTTGTTCCCTGTTTTGTCTATGTGGGTTGGAAGGGCTATAAACGAGCACAACTGAACTTTACCATTCCCAGTTTGACGGTTTGTTGGTGGGCAAGGTTGACTAGGTCTGCCATGTCTGCCTTGAACTTGGCCTCGTCAGGACACCTGTGCATGGTGTGCTGCAGGAACAACTCGGCTACCACCTCTCCCTGATTCCAAACAAAGAATTCAGAAGTCAAAAGATACTTAAAGGGACTATACATCATTTGCTTTTGCTGTAATTTTCAGAAATGGATGGAATTGGGGGGTTGGAAATATATAGCAAATATAGTTACACTGACTTTTTTGAGGTTTTGGGTTCGAAAATGCTATAAAAACCAAGAAAAACAATCATTTTTCTGTAGTCTGGTTCCCTGACTCCATATAAGAATTGGGGAATTGTAAGGTCAGGGAACCAGTCTAGCTGGCTTGTACCCGTTCATGGGTGTGTAATCAATTGCAAACAAGTGCGATGGTCAATTGGGGCCAGTATTTTGAAAAAAGGCCGACCAGCGTTGGAAATTGATACAATAATACCACTTTTCTTACCACTTTACCAGGTGCCATGATTTTACAGGATGCTTTACACTGTCATTCACTAACAGGTATTTCAAAATGATTTGGTAGTTTTATTTTTTGATGTTTGCAAATGTTGTATTTTCCCTCTAAAACTCAAGCATCAAAATATGACTTTCTCTTAGCATAATTTTTTTTTTAATACAAACACGCAAGCTAACGCCAGTATACTTGAGCAGTGGCCGAGCAGTTCACATGTTTGCACTAGTAACCATCGGTCATGGATTGGAGTCCTACATGTACCAAGCAAGCTTGTGAATTTATTTTTTCTATTGAGCTCTCGTACAGTTACGACTACAGCGGAACGTCGCTTTACGTATACAAAACATACCGAACATTGTTGTTGAAAAATGTCAACAGAAGAGCGACGAGTGGCTATTATTTCCCAAAGCAATATAAGGGGAAAGCCACCCACTGCTGTAGGTAGGAAGCTCAAAAACTATGTAATTACATAATTCAATAGTCGGCACATGTTCAAAGTCGTCTTTCAGTGACTACCAGGGCGTGTAGGGTGAAGTTCTGAAGGGCGGTATTTATTGAAAAGTGAGTACCGGAGCACCGGCAGCTTAAAATCGTTATACCCAATGATTGCTATAACATGTATGAACAATTTCTGGGGATCCCGGGATGGTCGTTACTTGGTTCTTCTCCTAAGGACTTCCATAAGGGAGTATAACTAGGAGGCCAGAAACACCGGGGCAATCCCCTTCTCTTAGCGATAAGTGTTACTGGGTCTTTTACGTGCGTTGTGTCTTTTACGTGCGTTGGGTCTTTTACGTGCGTTAGGCCTTATACAACACACGGGACCTCCGGCTTAACGTCCCATCCGAAGGACGAAGCAATAATGGTTAAGTGTCTTGCTTAAGGGCACAAGAGTCCGGGCCTGGGCTCGAACCCACGCCACTGTTGCCACTGAAACACCAGAGCATGAGTCCGGTGCTCTTAACCGCTAGGCCATGGCACTCCATTCCAGCGTTCCAGTGTATACAGTATTTGAAAAAGTGTGTTGTTGAGTGAAAAACCTTGTAGCAAAACAGATAGAATTCTAGATCTGTACAAAATCACTTACTTAGACCCAGAATTTGTGGTAGCTTTAACATTTTTCGCAATGTCAGCTCAGGCAAATTTAACACGAGAATAGTGTTGTGTATTGAAAGAACTGACTAACGACTACATGAAGTTGATTAAGTAGACCAAGTCACCTTTGACGTCATGCCTGCCAGTTGTTGACAGCAACACAAACTTCCAAGTATTTAATTTTTAGAGCAATATGTAAAACCCTTTAAAACCCTGCAAGTCAATTTTGAGTGAAGGGATATGAAGTGTACAAGTAACTGTGTCACACAGAAAGTCACTGCACCAAAAACAGCACTGTGGAGAGCAGTGAAGCGTGACTGAATCTGCTGGCTTGCCCTGAGCTTAACCACACAAAAGAATTGTGCAGGGATATGAAGTGTTGCTCATACTCCACAAAGGATACCTCAAAGGAATTTGAAGTGTGTTTGTTAACTCTATGGGTAAAAGTGGTTTTGCAAAACTTGAAGGGTTGTGAAGCGCAGCAGACTAAGAGAGTTAATTGACTTCATTGTTCAATGCTAAATGTAAAAGTTATCATGTTCCTTTCAAACAAATTCTCACCTTGCCCAGCAAAACATTGGTGAAGACGTCCCTGAAGTTCTGCCTGTCGTACTCGCTCAGCTGAGCCACGATCCCCACGTCCAGCATGACCAGTTTCAGCGGGCACTCCCGCGGCTTGACGCTGATCACCACCGTGTCGCACATGTCCTCCATCTTGAGGATGTTGTCCGTCTCCCCGCAGAAGCTGTCGACTCCCTGGACGAGGATGTTGCCGGGGTGCAGGTCGGCGTGGACAAAGTTGTCGATGAAGACCTAGACAGGATAAACAACAGGAATTGTCAACAGCTAGTTCCTACTTCATGTGAATCATCACAGTAGTTGCAAATATGCAAAAGAATGTCGACATCACAATATATTTCCAGTGAAATTTGCATGTGTTCAACTCTTGTGAATTCACATATTTGTCATAAAAAACTTGATACCATGTCACAAATTTGAGCTCACTTTCATGCCAAGTATGAACAAGCCCGTAGAGAATGGTGTAATCAGGAGGAAACATTGACTTGGCATGACTAGGGCATGCCATGTGAGGTTAGGCACTGAATTGTCATTGTTGTTTGAAAGTTGTTTTCAGATAAATTATCAGAATATGAGTTGTTTCAACCAATATAAGGTAGAATTGCCCAGTTGAGCTGGACCCAAAAGTCTCAGTTTAGGATGTTATCAGTCTGTGATTCAGTCAGCCAGAGGACAATAGGCTGCAGTTTTGTTGCAGTCAAGTCCATCCCAAATCCTCACAAGTCAATCACAAGTCATCTAGTCCAAAGTCAAGTCAGAAGCTATTCAAATGAAGAGTGAGAAATGAATTCCTTTGTTACTGTATTGATGTTGTTCATCCCCTGTTAGATGTGACTGACTTGTGAACTGACATGTGATGTACTTGTGACTGGACTTGTGATGGACTCAACTACAAAACTGACAGATGTGACCAGACTTGTGAGCTGACTTGCGATTTACTTGTGAGCGCACTTGTGACTGGACTTGTGATTTTCTTGTGAGCTGACTTGTGATTTACTTGTGACTGGACTTGTGATTTACTTGTGACTGGACTTGTGATTTACTTGTGACTGGACTTGTGATTTATTTGTGAGCTGACTTTTGATTTACTTTTGACTGGACTTGCGATGGACTCAACTACAATACTGATAGGCTGATCCTTTGTATCCAGCCAGCACACAGTGACATGTACCTACCATTTTGAGCAGTGCATCGATTCCCATGGCAGCCAGTCGCTCCCTGAGGCCCTCTGGTCTGTCCTCCTCATCCTCGTCGCTACCGATGAAAGTCGAGATGAAGTCGCCTTCCTGAGAGTGTATTAAAGGGAAGATACAACATTTGCAAACATCAAAAACGAAATGATCAAATTATAACGAAATATCTTACTGGATTGTTAGTGAATGACAATCTAAACCATACTGTAGCTCCTTGTGTGCTGACATTTTCAAGAAAACTTGTATTTTTCCAACGCTGGTCGGCTGACCATCGTTGGAGAAAACTGGCTGTTTTTCAAAAACTGCTCCTACCTTTTTGTCTTTAGTCATTCTGCATTGTATTATTGCAATCTATTATTCAGTATTCAACACTTTTACAAGCTAAGCGGTCGGGACACACTGCATGACTTATGTTCTTTTCGAATGTATTGCTCCCCTTTCTGACAACTGATGTTACCTCATATGTTTCAATAAGAACATCTCTGCTGACGAATGGACGCAGAGGCCTGGGGAATCGGATGTAGCTGACGTCGTTGAAGTTCTCCACAAACACGTCTAGGTTGTTAGCTTCTACTCTCAGATCAATCTGGAAGAAGAAAAAAAATAGTCGACCAATAATGTTGAAATAATGGTCGAGAGCCCGTCACGTGGCCAGTCTTCAACGGTTGATAAAACACCGGCTGGATGGTCTAAAACACTTTTCCGGTCTCACATGAACTTTGGACTCCTATGAAGTCTGGTCCCTTTTGTCCTTTAATTGGTTGAACGTTCACAATCTTCAATTAGGCATGCGCAATACTACCAATGAGTCCGTATTTCAAAGTCCTAACTTCACACTACACCGGCACAGCTGCACTCTGTGCCACATCGCGCAGTACGCGCCATGCAGGCGCCAATCTCCATATATGGAGTTGCTTACAATTACTCGCGACAGGCACATACCATAACACAGAGGGGTGTTTAAACAAACATGAAGTAAAATTGTTGAACAAAATCGTTGGAAACTTACATTTTTGTACTTGTTTTGACTCTTTGACCGCAAAAGGTATGAATGGGAAAAAAATATGTGCTTGACTGGTATTAAATAAGTCCGTTAAAGACCTGCTGGGGGACTAGTCGCAAATATTTTCAGCGTCCATTCCCCAAGCCGGTCTTAAACGGAGTTGTTCAAAACCGGCCAAGCACACATTTATTCCCGTATTAAAACAGTCTGTTGGGTTTGATGTGGACAAACCTGATTCTTCATGAGACCTTCAAAGTCCTCCACGCACTCCGGCAGACTGAGCCATCGGAGACCGGGGACGTAAGACAGGATACCAGCTATTACCCTCAGTAGCTGTAGATCCCATTTCACGCGTCTGTAGATGCCTGGATGTAACACCTGTCAATGTAGACAGATTGGAGTGATAGAAAACTGAGTGGTTCTTAAACCCTTTAGTCACTGTGGCGCCTGAAACCGCCTGATCACTCTATGGTTTTATTGACTTTTCAGTGAATAAATACAATGTAATACAATGTAATACAATGAAGTTCAGGTGCTAATTGGTTAACACTGAGTGATGACTTTGCAGTGAATAAATACAATGTAATACAATGAAGTTCAGGTGCTAATTGGTTAACACTGAGTGATGACTTTTCAGTGAATAAATACAATGTAATACAATGAAGTTCAGGTGCTAATTGGTTAACACTGAGTGATGACTTTTCAGTGAATAAATACAATGTAATACAATGAAGTTCAGGTGCTAATTGGTTAACACTGAGTGATGACTTTTCAGTGAATAAATACAATGTAATACAATGAAGTTCAGGTGCTAATTGGTTAACACTGAGTGATGACTTTTCAGTGAATAAATACAATGTAATACAATGAAGTTCAGGTGCTAATTGGTTAACTCCGAGTGATGACTTTTCAGAGATTAAATACAATGTAATACAATGAAGTTCAGGTGCTAATTAGTTAACACTGAGTGATGACTTTTCAGTGAATAAATACAATGTAAAACAATGAAGTTCAGGTGCTAATTGGTTAACACTGAGTGATGACTTTTCAGTGAATATATACAATGTAATACAATGAAGTTCAGGTGCTAATTGGTTAACACTGAGTGATGACTTTTCAGTGAATAAATACAATGTAATACAATGAAGTTCAGGTGCTAATTGGTTAACACTGAGTGATGACTTTTCAGTGAATAAATACAATGTAATACAATGAAGTTCAGGTGCTAATTGGTTAACACTGAGTGATGACTTTTCAGTGAATAAATACAATGTAATACAATGAAGTTCAGGTGCTAATTGGTTAACACTGAGTGATGACTTTTCAGTGAATAAATACAATATAATACAATAAAGTTCAGGTGCTAATTGGTTAACACTGAGTGATGACTTTTCAGTGAATAAATACAATGTAATACAATGAAGTTCAGGTGCTAATTGGTTAACACTGAGTGATGACTTTTCAGTGAATAAATACAATGTAATACAATGAAGTTCAGGTGCTAATTGGTTAACACTGAGTGATGACTTTTCAGTGAATAAATACAATGTAATACAATGAAGTTCAGGTGCTATTGGGTTAACTTTTCAACACCTGTACTGCACTGTATTACATTTGCAGTTATTCCCTGACAAATCCAGATGAGTGCGTGGCCAGTTTAGGGAGAAAGTAACAAGACAGGGTGGTCTGGGTCTGTACAGGAACTTCTGCAATAAAGAGGAGGAATTGCTGCCTATCAGTTTGGATCAATTAGCCCTCCTATGCGAACATACATTCTGTGCGAAGTAGTCCTTTCAGTCAAATTCAATCAAGTGACTGTTTAGAACAGTTAAGAATTCCCAGCCTACAGAAAGCAAGATTGCCTGGCTGTGACTGTTGATGTAACTCAATACAGCTTTGCTCTGGCTGTGGGTAATTGATAAGCCGGCTGTGCCTACAACTTGCCTCCTTTGTCTGTTCATCAGGGGTGTGAGTGACCACTGATTAAAAAGAGCTGAGAACACCTGAAAAAGGTGTAAAAAAGCAGAACTTTGGAAATCTCCTGTACTTTTGTTCACAGCAAGTGAGGGAAAAAGCTGAAATCCAAAACAAAAAAGCTGAAATCAGCTTTACAGCTGAGATTTCACACCCCTGGTTCATGGTCTGTTGACTTGAATTTGACTAGTCACAGTGCTTGCTTGACATATGATCTGACTACTAGTGACTAGCCTGTGTTAAAAGTATAGCAGGGGAAGCGGGTGGAAATTTGGATTGTCTGTGACTGTTTAAATAGCAGGAGGGTTAACAAAATAACGGTTTACACCTCTTTTTTCTCTGACCTTTATGGCAACAGGAATGATATCATCGCTTTCCTTGAGTGACTTGGCGATGTGGACAAGTGAATCTTCATCATCCTGCTCTTCTGCATTATATCAGGTAAGGAAATAACCAAATTCTCACTGAATTTATTTTCTTATCTGGGACTTGAACCTGTGACCTATGCATGTGTGGAAGTTTCAGCGATGACAGCCACCTTAGCTTTACTAGAAAGGCAATTAAACACTTATTTTGTGCAAGTTGTGCAACATTTCACATTTTGCAGAATTCACAGTCTGCGTAACGTAAGTCCTTCAAGTGCGTGATAAGGCGTGGCTGTGCAATCATTTGGTGGGTTTATAGTTGTAAACATTTAGGTGAAAAATGTAGGTACACACCAGCAAACCGACCGTTTCGACAGCATCGTTTTTGCAGCAACTTACAAGCTGAAGCAAGATACAAGACACTCACAAGATTTAAGGTAAATGAGGTTCTACAACTTTCATCTATTTCATTTATAAGTTGCTTGTACGCTCCGTAGAAAGTAGGACAAAAAAATTTTTAAAAAAATGGCAAAGCTGAGGTGAACGACTGACTGCGAAGAACAAATTCACACAAACACACAAACTAAATGCTGTTTTTATTAAATGCTGTTTATCCTGTTTAAATTATTTTAAATGTGCGCGCCAGCACAGCCACTTAAGAAATCGTCGTCGTCGTCATATGTTAGCAGCTTTTTGCGCAACAAATTTGTTGCATAAGTCTTACGCATGGCGCAAGCAACGCACAGTTTCATGAAATCGGCTGCAGTGTTCTTACAACTGGGCTGTAATCATCGTTCATAAAGCATTAGTTTATATTGTCCTGATAATTTTTCTGTATTTGCCTTTAATCAGACAACCATTATAACTATAAAACTAACAATGAAGTTTGTCAATCTTTCAAATTGTTCCAATATCTTCATTCCTATATTTTATAAAACGTGTACACAGTTGGTCTGATAATGTACTGATGTTATACTGAAGTGATGCATCGCTGAAAACTGATTGTAATTATTTACTGACTTCCACAAACAAATCTTTCACATTAGATGTGAAAATAAGACTGCTTACCACTAGGGTCTCCGCCAGTAGTTTGTTGTGAGTTGTTTTCATCATCGAGATAGGGGTCTTTGGTTCGCTTCCTGAAAAACCAGTCTAGCTTGAGGATCTCTCGTCCTGTTATGTAGTAAAAGACAGAGCATGGTTGGCATTAGGTATCTTGTCAGAGTAATATGTGAGCATTTTTTGGTTTCACAGAAACCTTGTACATATATTTACCTTGTCACAGAAAAAAAAGCAACATTTTATGTCAAAACAATGAATGAACATTAATTAACCCTCATCCTCCAGGATATTTTGGCTAGAAACCCTGCCAAACGCAGCAACATGCAAACATTTGTCTATTTGTGACATGCCTGCCAAAAGTCTTGAGGCCAAAATGCCTCAGAGTCTGTGGTCACCGAACGCAGCAAGATACAACAGTGGATTTGTTCAATGGGGATAGCTCGCATTGTCTCAGAAGCGGCCGTTTATGTACTGGTGTTGGTTGCTGAATGCATCAAAAAAGTGCACCAGACTTTTGTGAACAAGATGGTGATCAAATGTGGCTATACAGAATTGCCACACAAATGTGAAAGGCTTTGGAAAAAGCATGGTTTTCATTCTTACCATCATCAAACTCTGATGGCTCATCGTCATCATCCAGCAGGGCTTGAAGGCACTCCTCGGAAAGAGCCTCCGTCCTCATGTACCCTTTGTAAACCTGTCCGACGCACCCCGAGTGCAGCGACTTCTCGATCTTGACAAAGACGTTGCGCCAGCCTTTCCCAAAGGACCGCTCCAGTTTCTTCTCGGTCTGGTACCAGTAGTGCTTGGGAGCATCGAGGTGGAGCTTGGAGAACAGATCGCAGAAGTCGGCCGAGAACAGGTCCCTCCTAGTGCTGGCCCACTGGCCCAGTTTGATAAACGTCGGTCCCGAGATCTCTACCGCCCACAAGAGCATCCGCTGCCACCTCAGACAGAACCGGTCGGACCAGACGGTCAGCGGGTACATGACCAAAATGGGTCCAAAGATCACCGAGATCCACAGAAGCCTCTTGAAGATGCTCAGACACTTGTACACATAGAAGAAGCCACGCACGAAGACATTGCTCTGCTTCTTGGGCTTTTTAGTCCTCTTTGGAGACTCCGGTTGAACAGCAAGTTGCGTGGGTTGCCTTGTGACTTGCTGGCAGCTTGCACTGATTAGATGACTTTTGAAGACCAGTGTACCAGAGCACAGTGACGCTGCGATTCCACATGCTCTGAGAGTGTTTGTGGGTTTTTGTGGAAGCGGAGGTTTGCATCGTAGGAAGAATGAAGTCCTCTGCAGCTGCAAGGACCCGACCTTGCCCCCGAGAAGATTCTTGGAGCTCTTGGATAACACCTGGCAAGTGGATACACGCAACATCTTGATTTTTCAGACTTCGGGCAAGCTTGTCGCAGATTTGTGTAGAAGAGACTCTGCAGTGTTGAAGTTAGGATATTGTGAGTCCATTGTTGAGGGTTCTTTTTAACACAGCTGTGCTTTCCAGCCTCCTTCCGCAAGAGAATGTCAAGCAGGATTGACAGTCGGCAAAGTCCACTAAGGTTGCTGCACGTAAATCAGGCCATGACAACACTTTTTGTCATGTTTGTGTTGCTACTTCCTTTTCCTGTTATTTTGTAAAGAACTGAACCAATTCTGAGGAAAGAAAAAGCACAGCAGATTAGGCAAACAACAAAACTAAACATGGTTCTCATCTAGCCCCATAAATGTGTTCCAAAGTACTGAGATTCCTTCGTAATGTGTGCCACACAACAGTGCATGCTAGTGTATTCCCCGATGACCTGAATTTGAATCTAGTCTGTTTTTCTTATTTCTATATAAATTAGGGAACACGACTTTTTAGAAAATTTAGCACACATCGCTCATGATTGCTATGAGGCTTAACCGTCCAGTATTTAAGAACATCTATGGGGCATGGAATCACTCTGAATTTCAACGTTCTAGGTAAATTTTGTGAATATTTTGATTCCCCTGGTCTATGCCTGAATTTCAGTTTCAAACTGGAGATAAACCATATTAACCATGGCACAGCTCGTCGCACCAAAAAACCCAACGGTTGTTTCTTGAATTAATGATATTTCATGAATTCATGATACTTAATGAAACAACCGTGGTTTTTTTGGGTGCGACGAGCGGTGCGTGCCGGCACAGATTTGTCTGCCATATTGAAGCAAGTTTTGATCGGTGAAGGAAGTCGAAGTGGCACTTCGTGCCGCACATTTACAGACAAATTACACGGAACTTGGAAGGAACCACGAAAAAGTCATACTTTTGGTAAAATCTGGACACGCCTGGGTAAGTGAACCTGCAAGCCGAGTTTGAGGCCAATTGATTTCCATGAAAAATAAAAATGTTCAGTTTGGGGGTAAATGACGATGACAGCATGGTGACAACACGCAACCCGAAAATAAGGAGACGGAACGCTGAATCGCAAGGCACAAACCGCGCAGAAAAATCGTGATTTCCACCCCAAGAAACTGTTCAAAATTGCAAAACAGTTGTCAGTAGAATTGAGAAAAGTCTGCTTTTGATTGTAAAGGTGATTTTTGAGTAATAATTTTTTTTTGGACTCTAATATGATCAAAACAAATCAGGGGCCGGGCCCTCACTACACGATCTAGCCCCATAAATGTGGCCTATTTACTGGACTGCCTCCGTAAACATAGGCCACACATTGGGGTGCTGTGGTCCAATGGTTATGGTGTTTGACTCGTGTGCCGTGGTGCATGGGTTCGAATCCTGACCGTGGGAACATGGTGCTTGCGCTCCTGAGCAAGGCGCTTTACCATCATTGCTTCGTCCTTCGGATGGGACGTGAAGCCGTAGGTCCCGTGTGTTGTGTAATGCACGTTAAAGAACCCAGTGACACTTATCGCTAAGAGAAGGGGTTTGCCCCGGTGTTTCTGGCAGTGGCTGCTTAATGCGCCGCAGCACCTTGTAAACCATTATAAAGGTGCTACATAATGGTTCTCATATTTCCCATGTACTTCATTGACCTGTCTCTAGTAATAGACATAATTTCCAGCGCCTTGAGTACCTAATTGTTGGTAGATACGTGCGCTATATAAGACTTCGGTATTACATCCACATGTACAAAAACGTGTCGCATTTTGCCAAATTTTGATTTTCGCATTTAGGCTTAGTTTGTAGGGTTTTTTTGCTTTAGAAGCATACTCACCCTCTTTATAGGCTTATCAGAAAGTGTAGCTCTACTGAGTGGAGCGCTGAATTACGGGTACCCCTCCTTGGGTGTGTTCAAAGCCCATACTGTCGTACGGCGCGGCGCGGATCGGAGCACGTATTATTACACGAAACAGTCGCAGATAAAGCGCGACTTGTTTTTCTTCGCGATCGAGCAACGACGGTGACGTCACGTCAGACGCCCTCAGCGACAAGCTAATTCAAGAACTGAACCTTTATGCAAACACATTGAACTGTAAGTTTTCAGACTATTTTCCTGTTTTTTTCCAAAATGTTCGCTGTTTGGGAACAATATAAGGGGTCTCATGGGATGTCAAGAATGTATAGATCAATCCAGGATAACTGTCTCTCTCATTTGTAATCTCTTTACCGTTTTTTTTTTGGGTCTTTTTGTCCTCGCGTGGGTTTTTGACTATGCTACTGTGATGGTGCTACCAAAGTATGGTGAATCGTGAGCGCTAGTATGGAGGGGTACCCGTAATTCAGCGCTCCACTTACTCCTAGAACTATGAGGCTCCGCGTGAGCGGAGCCTCATAGATCAAGAAGCCCGCACAATTGCCTGCAGCACAAAACACTAATAAAGTACAAAAACGTCCATCAAAATGCAGCCATTTCACACAGAACCGCTGCACAGTTTGCCCCTATACTCCGTAATTTATCTCTTGACATACTCACGTATCTTGTGCGGAACTAACATAGGTGGATTCTGTCGGTTTTTAGGCCAAAATGATGAAAAATATGCCCTTTCCGCACTGAGCCAACCTGACACTTGAAACGTGCACGCATATGTGATCGAGCGATGATTTTCGGTTCGCTCGGAGCGGGCCGCGGGGGGTACGGTACAAGCATTGATCTCCATATACACAGACTGGATAAGACATCGCGTACGAACGTGTGTCCGCGCGCGCGTTTTTTGAAAAGGGTAAAGAACACAATTTCGCATTTGAGTTGTGTACACTTTCGAACGGAGGATTAAAAAATGAAGTTAGGTTTTCTTCGGTTTCTTTGTCATTTATGAAAGAATAAAAGAAACAGAGATCTAAATTGATCAAAATCGACGAGGAGTATAGTCAAGGTGTGCGCAGCATTAGATTGCTGGAGTCGGGAAATAAGGAGCGTTGCAGAATAGGACAATTATTCACAAGTAAGTTGTATACAACATGGCATGGTCTTTTGGAGGAATATGAACATGGGAATGGCAAAGCAAATTTATAATATCGTTAATGTTGTCGCTCTGAGTTTGAGGGGAAGGAGGCCGGTGTGGTAGCTAGCAAGATATTCTGTTCAAATTCCATGCGATCTAGGCCTGTCATGCTGGTCGCCATCCATGTTTTTTTTTAAGACATAGGCCTAAATGTGCATGACTGACCCGGCAATGGCAATGAACAAAAGTTGACTTGATTAAAATAGGTTATTCGAATAACTTTTATAACTTTTATACGCAAAATCTGTCTGAATTATGTCTGCCTTGGCTTTAGCTCTACTGATTGGAGCACTGGAACTTCGGTACCCTCCGTACAAGCTTGTACGGAGGGTACCGAAGTCATGGTTTACTGCACTTAACTTACTGCACAACTGGCTGATTGACCTTCATATCAAACAAAGAACTTCAGCAAAACCATAGCAAAAACCACCAGCTCAGTGCAGGACCGAGCCGGACGAAAATGGAGAACTTCACGGAGGGATGGAATTGGATGTATCATCCACTGAATGGAACATGCGATGTGATAGGCATCTGAACGTTTGACATAATCAATTCTTACGATGTGGAACTGTTAACATTGATTGAATTTGTTTTTGGAAAGAAGCTGTGGAGTTCAACGCAAGTATTTTTTATGAGCTCCCAAGATGACTGTCACATTTATTGACATGGTGAAGAAAGTACTTTTACGGTTTGAAATTATGTTGTGTACGCCGTTAAATAAGTTTACTAGCTATAGCCATAATTTATATACACCGTCATATTCGCTCACAAAAACGATTCCCATTACACTTACAAGTAATTATATTTATTTTCAGAAGTATAGCTAAACATTTAATTGTAAACAAGACCGTGCATCTCTTGAATTATTCTTTGACAAAATTAGTATAGTACTGTTTTGGTTTGTGATTCATCTCCTTTCACACAATATCACAAGAGTTGAACGATGTCATTCCCTGATCAATGTAGGGACGGGAAGAAGTTTTTACTGATTACTATGTAAAATTAAGGTTTTTTACCTTTTAGATTGTAATTGGTTTATGTTCAGGTTTTCAATAAATATATCAATCATTTGAATGAATCTTCATACAATTTCTCGTGTGAGTGTTCAGTTTAAAAAAATATGATGTCATTTCAGCATATTATTAATACATTATTCATTTCATTGATGGAGTAATTCAGTGTGCTCTAATGACCAATGTGCCAAAAACGAAATGGAAATTTACTTACAATTATTTTTGGGAGGAGGGGGGATTTAACACAAAAATAAGGGAAAAGGAAAGGGGGGTTCTTGAATTTCGAAAATGCATAATAAGAAAGTGTATATCAAGAAAGTGTGGAAAAGCTGTTTGGAGGGATTGAGGGTAACTCTTCATCGTTCAGTTATTTTTTTTTAAAGATTGTTTTGGAGGAGCGCTTGAACTCCCTCCTGTAAGAAAAATTTCACTCAACAATACATTTTCCAAAGTAAACAAAGTGAAAGCACAGTGCGCGTTTACCCGTCTGATAGTAAACGCGCCGCCATTGTTCAGCCGCGCATTCGTGCACAAACACTGCGCGATGTCCTATCCAGTCTGTGTATATGGAGATCAATGGGTACAAGCGAAATGATAGTATGTGCATGCGTACAAGTGCATGTACCGTACCCCCCGCGGCGCGCTCCGAGCGAACCGAAAATCATCGCTCGATCATATGCGTGCACGTTTCAAGTGTCAGGTTGGCTCAGTGCAGAAAGGGCATATTTTTCATCATTTTGGCCTAAAAACCGACAGAATCCACCTATGTTAGTTCCGCACAAGATACGTGAGTATGTCAAGAGATAAAGTACGGAGTATAGGGGCAAACTGTGCAGCGGTTCTGTGTGAAATGGCTGCATTTTGATGGACGTTTTTGTACTTTATTAGTGTTTTGTGCTGCAGGCGATTTTGCGGGCTTCTTTATCTATGAGGCTCCGCTCACGCGGAGCCTCATAGTTCTAGGAGTACGCTCCACTCAGTAGAGCTACATAAAGTGCTGCCTTTTTCAGATGTATATTTTTCGTGAAATTTCCAGATTCATTTTTACACGTTTGCGTATCAAAATTTCAACATGAAATTTCACAAAAATTAGACATCTGAAAAAGGCAGCACTTTCTGATTAGCCTATAAAGAGGGTGAGTATGCTTCTAAAGCAAAAAAACCCCTTCAAACTAAGCCTAAATGTGAAAATGAAAATTTGGCAAAGTGCGACACGTTTGGAAAAATTTCCGTACTCGGACGTCACTTTTTTCAATTAATTTTCTAGCGCCAAAAGTTACATCTCTTATGGTTATTCCTCCACTTTCCCTCCTCTACTCTCACCCTCTCCTTTCCCTTATTTCTATTTATTAATCAATCAGTTACTTCATCGGGATTCGAACCTCTGATGCCTGCTTGATACACGAGACTCTTAACCACTAGGCCGCGCACGATCGCTGTTGCAATAATCAATCTTTGGACGTATTTGAAGTATCCATTGAAAAAAACTAAATATTCATGAGAAAATAAATATTCATAATGACGTATTGCACTATCATTGGCAGGCTCATGCGACGTCATGGTTGTTGATGCACGTGTATAACGTACCGCTGTCTTTTCAGCGCCACTTCAATCAGTTTTGACCGGCTGCTTCAAGTTAGTTCTGCACGACGTATGCATCCAAAATGTGCTCTAAAAACACATTTTGAGTAAATTTTTTTCACCTGTACACAGCTTCCTGGATTTCTCTTGGTTCAAATGACAAGGTGAGGTGACAATTAATATGTTTGGTAGCAGATAAATTGACATCCGAGTATGGAACTTTTTCCACACGTTTTTGTACATGTGGATGTGTGGGCCTATGTTTACGGAGGCAGTCCAGTAAAGCCACATTTATGGGGCTATACACGATCGTAATGATCGTGAATGTCCGTGATTGTCATGTGACTCTCGACATGCTCGACATCATTCATGTCATTACAATTTACATAGACTGTTTTTACATTTACGTTCTTTCCTTCATGCACAGTCTGTGAAATAATCAAACGACAAACTTCATATTTTTTGGAAATAAATTACTTGGAAACATGTCAACGACAATCGTTGAAATTCGACTGTTTTCTTACCAACATTTAGATGCCACCTCGAAAACCACACAAAAACCGCACGATGGTTTGGAAGTCTAGCACCTAGCCGCGGTATGTAATGTGCATGTAAATACTGCGGCAACAGTCTGCCGCTACGAGTGACAGCTGGAGCCAGTCTAAAGAGCGACCTCAAGCGGCAGTACAGTGCACGGACGTTTATCACAAAGACACTACTACTTTTTGTATAAAAATGTCTTTGTATCAATTCAACAGTATCACCACCGCCATAAGTAAGTGGAAATGTTAATGTACATTTCCAAAATAACAAAAACAAAACACCACAATGTTCATTTAAAATACCAACTTAATTAAAGCAAAACACCAACTTTACCTATAAAAAAATACAGGTACAAGTAGAAAACTTCAGGCTTCAGATAACTTGAAAAAAAAAAATAACTCTTAAAATTTCATTTCATATCTACTAAAATTGATTTTTTTTTCTAAAACGAAAACATAGCACATCGCGACCAACTTTTTGGGGCACTCGATTCTCAGCTGTTATATTTCTCTGGTGGCACCCAGACGTGAATTTGAATTCACAAACCGATTTCAAAATTACATCTTTATAAATGGGCCGGGGAAATATACCAAGAATGTTTCATAAATGGTGTCAGTCATTAGAGCCTGTTTCGGGTTTTTTTTTTAAGTTAGCGATCGTGTGTTGCATGCTAGCGAAAAATGCGATAAGTGGGTTGGCCGGTGCGCATTCTAGCGGCCAGGGTATGGGTGCAGCCAGAGGCCCTATTGCCTATATGCCGTCCAAATCACGAGCCGAGCATTATGTGCATGGGCGCCATGAACTTGACGGGAAGAACCTGGGTGGAAGTCGTGATGAGAACTGCGAGCTCGTGTTTCTGTGATGAAGTTGGATAAAATCAGGCCCTAAAACTGCTGTATTCTGCAATGGAGTGATGGCGATGGGCTTCAGAACTACATAGGAGATCCTCTTTGGATGGAATTTTCTCCCAAAATTCACTTGTTAACCCCCACAAACCTGCCTAATGAAAGATGATGAAATAAGTTTTAATTTCATGTGTGTCTCAAACACAGAGTTGTGAGTGTTTTTCATATTTTTTTGAAGTGGGTGTAGGCTATTATCACTGAGCAGTTTACTTACTAGTCTGGTCTGCATCTTAAAACGACGAAAAGAAATTTCCTTAATAACTCTACGACAGAGGGCGGTACTGATACATCATCATGTGATTGTGCGTGGATATGATAAACTGGCACACAGGACTTGCAATCCTGCACGTGCTAACAGCTGATCGGCCTCATCCACGGACTGTTCTCAAACTCGTCAGGTGATTTTAATTAAGAAAGAACCATCAGACCACAGTCGTCAAGTAAACAGCGGAACACCGGCAACCTTTCAACATGAGTGAAATGAAAGAATGGCCGCAACTTGTTGGAAAGGTAGGCCGAGTTTAAATCCCTTTTTACAAAGCAATATTGACGAACCCCGGAAGTTCCGCGATTTCATTTTAATTGAACAGGCCTACAAATGTAACGAAACAAGCTCGTGGAAATTGGCATTCTGTGTTTTGGCCATAGGGCCTATAGGCCTAGGCCTACATAATGTAGACCCTAGGCCTACATAATGTGGACCCTTCAGCTTCAGTAGGCAAACTGGCCTTTTTTGTAATGGGACTTTTCACAATATTCAACATGTTCAATGTTATCAGTCACGTCAGTGCTTTCATGGGTAATTTAGTAGCAATAGCTAGGTCAGGTTTTCCTATAAAGGCCCACTCTCCCACCCCCAGCAAATGTTGGTTCTAATCATGGGGAAAGGTTTGTTGAGCTAGCTTTGTGCACCCTGCTCAGCAGTTCCCCCTAGTCCATATGGAACTACCATGCCATATGCACCAAATCTATCACATTAGTGCCGTTAACATTTTAGCGTATGAATTCTGCTTTCCCGCTACGAAAAAAAACCCGTACGAAAAAAACCCCAGCCCAACTCGAAGCATACAAACCAAACCCACATCGCACAAAACAAACACTTGTTGTGTGTAGGCGCGCCTACGTGCAAAAAAGGCAATTTTGTTTTTACAGGGAAATATTTTATTGCTTCACTGCCTCAATACAATTTACAGGCCTACAAATGATATGCGTTTACATGTATAGTCGTCTGGGCCAACACGGTGCAAAGGTCAAGGATTTGATATCCAAATCGGCAGAGAATATGGATAGTGGATAATTTTACATGTCATGCCGTCATAGGTCTGTGATAATCATTTTTTTATGATAGCGATGTAAATTAACGTCTCGTCATAAAGATCGGACATGGAACGGGAAATGGAAATAAAAAACCATGCAGTGTATATAAAGCACGAAGGATGTTTATGTTACAAACGCTTGTGTATGTGATATATCCGCGAGTTGTTGACTTTTGTACTACACATTCATTCTGGGTTTTTTCAGTTGTGTGACTTTTTTGTTATATCCTTTTCTATAAAACATCTCGTTCATTTTACAAATTCTTTCAAATTGATTCAGGTTTAATTTATAATGTTGTTAACACGCAGTCACGGGTGTTTATTATTCAGAAACCTTTGAGCAATCGTTATAGAAAGCAATCTTCAAGCAGAGAGGAAAAAAAAAATCTAAAAATATTATTCTGGATCAGGGGTGAAAGCGAAAGTATGTAGCCTCATCCGAAGAGGTTCCAGTGAATACAGGAAAGCCTGAGGTTTACTACCGTTAGTATAACTGTATGACTTTTGTTTGATTTCTTATAACATTCTATTTTCAGACTGGAGAGGAGGCCGAGGCCGCAATAAAGAAAGAGGCTCCTACTCTGGAGGCAAGTGCTTCATCTGTCAAGCGAAATATCAACAGATTCAGTTGATGTCTTTAATTAGGCACACTTCTACTTTTCTTGTTCGTAACAATTACCTTGAGTGGCCTTAGGCCTTGCAGTTGGCGATTTCCATAAAAGAAATAAAGATACTAAAAAGTAGGCCTATATCAGAGGCATGGTACATTTACATTTTTTTCAGAGGCAGATTTCTCAGTCAAAATCGAAGAGACATGTTGAAATTATTTTAAGTTATTCATAACAAGTACAAGATCTTGGTTGTATATGGTGAAAACGGCGTTGAAAATAAAGTTCAGGTTAAGAAATAGCGACCATTTGCGGAAGAATGGTCAAAAACTAGTTTGTCCATGCACGTCTATGGCAGTCATGTAGACCAAAATACAATTATTGCAGTTCTTCGTGCGTGCAATGCTATTGTGTTGACCATATCTCATTTGCGTGAGGACAAACTGGTATTTGACCAAAAGATCATCTCTCTTTAAACCATCGCCATTTCTTAATTTATAAGGCTTTATTTTCAGCGCCGTTTTTACCATTATACATGTACCACGAAGATGTTGTAGTTTAGGAATATCTTGAAACAATTTTAACATGTCTCCCCAATTCCAAGAAATCTGCATCTGAAAAAAGTGTAAACTTTTTTTTTGTTAGACCACCCTGTGTTTTAGTGTAAACATACAAATTATGCCTACAAAACTGAGGTCTGGGAATCAGACATTCTCGTGTGCAGAGCCACACGAACGAACTTCTGATATCCTATAAAGCATGCATAATTGTATGCGATTAGGCGTGTTAGTTAATTGGAGTCGATTTAAGAAACTGTGACGTCATTTCGAGTAGAAATGTGGACTAAGCTGTTGTTGGTCAATTTGGCTGCCATGTGTTTGTAAAACAACAACAACGGGATACGGAAGACCCTATAGAAGGCGCCCGCTGAATGGTCAGAATCTTGAGGCGAAGACGCAGTCTTGTTTTTGCATAATAATTATTATTAATCGCCGAATCGGCTCGCATATCGTAGGGGATATGTGCAAGGGGATATGCCATAGACTAACAAAACTGTGAAAGGTGACCGAAATTGAACATTAAGAGAAATACTCCGCAAAATGTCTTGTGGGTTAAAAGATGCTTGGACCAAGTTTCGAAACCAAAATTCATGCGAGAGAAACATTAGCATCCCAGACCTATTGAGCTAATGTCTCTTCAGGCCATCATATCAGCCTCGGTCCAAAATTTTGGCCATCGGTATCAAAATTAGGGGAATAATCGTCGTAGCGCTTTTTGGCAAGGTGTACACCTTCGGAGTTGGAAAATATGTGATAGCATTGCAGCGGTGGCAGCGTTTTAGGTGTTATCACCTTTTTTTCCAAAATGTCCATCAAAATGCTTGTTACCACTCTAGGGGCGGTATACCTTGCGCATGCTCATTATAATCATTTATGCCCTGATTTGATACTGACCAAACCCCCAGGCTGATGGCCTACTTGCTTTCTTGAATGTTAACTTTTCGCACGGTTATTTTACCCGATCAGGTCCAGCTTATTCCTGACGGAAGCTGCGTGACAATGGACTTCAGGACGGATCGCGTTCGCATCTTCGTGGACGCCAACAACAAAGTCGCGAAGCCTCCCCGTGTCGGATGAGTTCAACCAGCCCCTTCTGGGAATTTCCACGATTTGCTTGGAATGGATGCAGCGTGATGACGTAAATTGACGAACAAATTAGTGATAGTGATTTTGATCAAAAGACAATAACTACATATGAAATATTACATCAAAGGCTTTGGGAAAAGTTGTGCATGTGGGTCCGCGTCCGGGAATAAGACGCTAAATCGGCTAACCATAATACCATGTCCCTACAATATCGAAGATATCCAAAAACAAACTTCGAAACAGTGCACGGGACATTTGTTTTACAACGAATGCAACTCGGTTAAAATCATTTAATGAAGTAATTCAACTTTAGTCTAGGCCTAATCAAACATGTCAGGAGTTGCTCAGAAACGGCAAACTTTAACCATACATTACGTTTGGAATTTTGGGGCTACTTATAATACCAAAGATTTGCTTTACATTGTAGTTAGTGCGAGAATAAACCTTAAAGTTTGCGTTTATCGGGTGCAGATAAGTTGAGATGATAAGTGATTAGTTGTAATAAACGACTAAGGCAGTGAGTGCAAGTTGATAATAAAAGAAGTTATTAAATCAGCGATTTCATTCTCTTTTATTCGTCTGTGTATCCTGTACTGTGTGATCGCTGGTTATAAACGTTTAGACACTTGTATCTTTACAGCTGGAAAAAATACCAATGGGAAACACTTCACTGTTGTGAACTTGTGAAAGGCAGTTAGCAATTTAGTATTAAAGCAAATCTGTTTACAATGGACATAGCTTTTACTCACTTATGACTATGTATAATGTGAATATGAACATTAAAACACAGAAAGTAACAAATTTGTTCCCAAAAAGAGTTTTTCCTAATAGCCATAAACTAACACATGCATATGGTTTGATTTAAACTTAGCCAAAAAAAAATTATTGAAAACGGCTAAAGCGGCGAGAGAGAGGTTGGTCTTTTCTTCCATTCACTGAGATAGGCCGGTCATGGGCGGTATAGACTATTCCTTCGGCAGTGACAAGGATAACGACCCGATCGGGATCGTAATTGAACACAGTGTCGGGGTTGTTCGAAATCTCAACCTTGAATCGGTAACAAAAGCAATTGGAATGAAGCCCCATTAGAATGGTACGAGATTACGATGTGAAATACGGGACGATTGTGCTCCTGCCCATCCATGGGCAAGATACTTTACACGAATTCTCGTCAAAGAATGAAATCTCTGGTTCTACAGCTCCAGCGGCGTTTGTTTTTGCCTTCCCCCTTTCACACTCATTACCTACGTGTGTATGTACGTCTGGGCAACATTGAGATTTCCAGGAGTATACAGTGTTTAAAAACGTCCGTGAAGGGCAAAACCTAAATTTGAATAATATCACCCCGGCGCAAAAATTCCATCTTATAATAGTTTATGCGGTACCCGCTGCTATGTACATCAGATTCGAACCGGCCAATAGATCCCGTTAGCTCGGTGGTCGAGTGGTGAGACATCTGCACTAGAAAGCAGGAGGTCGTGAGTTCGAGTCCCACCCGAGTGATTTTTTTCCAACTTTCACTCGGGAGGTAACACTCTGAGTATACAGTGTTTAAAAACGTCGGTGAAGGGCAAAACCTAAATTTGAATAATATCACCCCGGCGCAAAAATTCCATCTTATAATAGGGAGTCGGGTTGGCGTAGCGGTACTTTCCTCGCCATCCACCGCTGTGACCCGGGTTCGAAACCCGCCGGGGCCATATGTGGATTGGGTTTTCAGTCCCTACCTGATTCCGTGGGTTTTCCTCAGAATATTCATCTGGGCTTTTCCTCCCACCTCTAAAACTGTAATTTCTTCTCATTGTCTTCTCTCTACAGGCTTCTTCAGGCTTTCGAGCTACAGTGCTTAGGGCACTTTTGAGGAATCCTTGGTTTCATTACCAGAAAGAAATAAAAAATAAAATAAAATGTGTATATTGATACAGCGGCACTTGACTTCCCCAAAGTTCAGATGTTAAACAAGATACCGTACGTATGGCATATTTAATTAACTGTACACCTGTGTATCCTATTTGATCGCTGGTTGTGCACTTTTCGACAATTGTATCTTCACAGCTGAGAAAAGTTAATACCATTGGAGAACACATCACTGTTGTGATAGGCATTATAGCAATTTACTATTAAAGCAAATCATCTTACAATCGACGTAGCTTTTACTCACTCATGACAATGGGTATGTGAATATGAATATTAAAACACAGAAAGTAACACATTTGTTCCGAAAAAAGAGAGCTTTTCCTATATAATTAGGAAAAGTTGTCCTTTCAGTCAAAATAAGTCAAGTGACTGTTTTTAACGGTGATTAGTGCTCCCTGTCCATACGTAATGCGATTGTTCGGAAGAGACGAAACGCGTCGGGAAAATTCGTGCGGGAAATTTGACTGTGAGTGACTGTTTATGTAACTTGACACAGCTATGCTTTGACTGTGGGTGATTTATAAGCCAGTTGTGCCTACCAGTTGCCCGTTGCTGTTGACTGAATTTGACCTAGTACAGTGCTTGCTTCGAATAATTATGATCTGACTGTTGGTGGTGGCTAGCCTGTGTATAAAGGCATGGCAGGGGAACTGGATGAAGTTTTTGACTGTCTGTGACTCTTCAAACAGTATGAGGTTAAACTAATACATACATAAGGTTTGATATAATCTTCGGGAAAAAAAGATGAAAACGGCTTTATAGTGATGAGTGAGAGGTTGGAACTCTTCCTCCCCAAATCAGCCAATCATCGGTGGTTTGGCGACTCTTCCTTCGGCATCGAGATAAATTCGAACCCGATCGGTACGGTAATCAGCTGTGACGGCGTAGCCGTACGGGACAATCTCCACCTGGAATCGGCAACAAAAACACAGGAATGAAGTGACATTAGAAAATGACAGATTACGGTATGAAATACGCAACGATGATGCTCGTGTCCATGGGCAAGGTACTTTATCCCAATTCTCATCCAGGAATGAAATCTCTAGTTCGACAGCTTTTGTCTTCCCATTAACAAGCGTACCTGCGTACACTCCCTCGGTGTATGGCAATAAGCTTTCCGGGAATGAACTTTGATAACAGTATTCAACTTCAAGATTGGGTCACTTATCTTCAAAAAGAAAAGCGAAAATCGTCTTACCTCCAGAGTTGGTTCCTCTCTCTCAATGACCGCCTTGGCCTCCTCTCCTGTCTGTCCAAGCAAAGAAAAAACCAACACAAACTGAGACATTCAGTGTTGTAAATTAATAGCTTGCGTGACTTCATGTGGAAGAGATGGTAAAGATGGAAGTTTTTTTCACTCAGTGAGCCATGTACAGAAAAGAATTATATATACGGACAGAGCCGGGATTCCCGGCCACACGTACACTGCACCAGCAAAATTATCAGCATTACACTGTTAGTGAAGTTTGTGCCGTCATAGAGACACGAAGAGAATATAAGTACATAATATAGTACATATTATGCAGAATCAAATGCCTAAATGAGGACATAATTAAGTTTACCTGGCCAACGAGTTCTGGCCATGTTTCTTTCCGTGTCGGCTTGTTCATCCCCTCTCCCTGACGACAACCCTCAGCCACGAGGACTGCCAGCAAAACCAGGGTGCAGCAGAACATCAACGTCGATTTTCCTGCCATCATGCCGGGCCCAAGTTGCAACCGAGTATAACAAAATGATCACGATAATATAGGAGACAGAACACGAGGTGGAATGCACGCAGAGAGTTTTTGGACAGAATGTACAAGTGAGCGATGCGCACGGTCTTTACGTGCCTCGACGGATATTCATGGATGCAGCTGGTACGGTAAGCGAAAGTTTGCGTTGTGGATCATGTCATCCGGTACCACCCCAAATTCAGAATAAATGCATGTAAACACACAGTCGAACCCTTTTGACAACACAATGATGTGTGTATTTAAACAGGCTGAGCCCAAGGTTCAGACGTTAAGCCCGCCGCACTACAGCTAGCTATACGAGAGCTATACGAGCAGAACAACTACAAGGTCCAAAATGATAAGAAAATGCCAAAATATTTTGTGCGGACCTAATTCACGGTCCACCTCCCAAATTTGGGTTTGACACACCCGGAAAACAGCAAAAATGTATTTACGGCACACCGTCGCGGGGATATTTTGTGAGCTACGTGCATGATCAAGTGACATGAAGTCAGTTAATCGTGCACAAGTACCCCATCAACGGCCAGAAAAGGAGAGTTGGGGTGACCTAGACTGGTTACCGATCCATTCACTGCGTATTTGGAATGTATCCAAAGTTATTGAAGGCGGGGATTAGTTTCGGAAGACGCGAAGACGCCGTACGCACATTTAAGTCGTGCGTAGTACTTCCAACTTCTTTGGCGCATTGTGAAGTACTACGCGGCCGCGGATGAAGAGCGCACACAAGAGGGCGCGCTTCACTGCACAGGGATTCAAAGATTTTGGAATGACAGGCAACAGCCGTGGTGCGCTTTGCCAAAGTTGACGCACGCTCAGTAGATGATTAAAGCTCTTGTCTGGCTCCCTGGCCCCATTGGCCTTTTGACTATAATAAGGGTGGCCGGGAAACAGTCTGGTAAATATCAGAGACGCCATGCTTTTTCAAAACCGTCTGAATTCTTTGACGAATTACCATAATTTTTTGGATAACTAGAACTCTGAAGGTACCGAATTTTACGATTTTGTGCCATTTAGCAGTCATACTTTTTATAGCTGGATTGATTGTCTGCTTACAAAATAATTTCGATCTTTAATTAATTTTCGGCTCCCCTAGCAACGGGACCATCCAGACACATACCACATTTGGGATGTGTGACGTTAAATGCGGAGGTACTCCAGTATATCCGTCTACATGTTTACGAGATGGTCGACCACCCTGCCTTGCTTGATCGAGTCGGTTATCTTGATCTTTCGTTTGCGGTCCGCTACCAGTGGCTCAGCAGGTTGAATTCTTTCGATGGCTTGATCCATGTCTCTGGAGATAGGCTAATTGCTGTTTTTATGTTATCGAGTGCAATTCCCAATTTTCCACAACAATGTCCGCCTGTAATATAGTGTTAATGATGGTCGGATTTAACCAGCGCCCCAATTGAATGTATATAATAATAATAATAATAAATTCTTATTTAGCGCATTACATCATTGACACAATCTCAATGCGCTTTACAAAGTTAATAAAACAAATGTCATTAAATACACTAAAACAGCTCATTAAAAATATTAATACATCACCAATCTATTGATTTAAATACATGTGTACCAAGTAAAACTCATTAAAAATACATTAAAACCACAATCAGTCAATCATCATGAATGTTATTTAAAAACCTGACGGAAGTAATACGTTTTTAGTGCTGACTTAAAAGATAAAAAAGAAGGTGCGTTCCGAATAAAATAAGGAAGCTTATTCCATATACTGGGTGCTGCTACTGAAAAGGCACGCATGCCATAATGATTTTGATTGAAACGGGGCTGGACTAAGCGTGTTTCATTGGAAGAGCGAGTGGCTATAGAACTTTCCCGAACTGTCAACAAATCCAACAAATAACCAGGTGCGTGTTTATGTAAGATTTTATAAAATATATGTAATATATAAATATATGTTTCCCCCCACCTATTGATTTTACGGAGGCCAAGTGTCCGGAGCAAAACTTTCATTAGATGTCTATGATTGGAACCATTGGATCCAAAAGTTAACGCAACTTGAGTGTTTGTCCAATGGGCGCTAGTAATTAGTGGTACGAATTCACTAACGAACCGGATAGGTAAAACTTGAGGTGACGTCATCGTGACGTCATCGTGTGATTTTTTTTTATGGATTTTTGATATTTTGCAGATTATCACCATATCTCTCGAGCCCAACATGCAAAATTCAAATTCTTTATGCATAAGTTTTTGTTAGGTATATTGGTACATGCACATTATTTTGAAAAATGTGTGACGTCACCATGACGTCACCAAAATGCCATTTTCTAGGGAAATCCGATTGTCTTGAAACTTGGTGGGTAGGTAGATACTACTAACAATATGCTCAATCTGAAGTGACGTTATGATGATGTCATCACCTGATTTTTATTAAATTGTTACTTTTTACATTTTGCTCTATAACAAAAAATTGACATAAAATGCATTGAGATTGACTTCAAACTATGCACAGACAAAGACACAAGGCTAAGTTGGACCTAGGCAAGTGATGTCACGATGACGTCATCAATGGTCGTGTGATGTCATCTTAAAGGTGCGTATTTTAAAGGCCTATCTTTAGATAAGGATCGTATATTATTAATCCAAAAAAATAATGGCCATAAAAACTTACTTGGTAAGATGCACTGCAGCTGTTGATAGTATAAACCATTGTGTATGCACATGGAATTGCACCTAATTAGCCCGACCGCGCGCACATATCATGGACGAAAAGAATAATAATAATAATTCGGAATGTTCTGTTAATCGAACAGACATAGCTCTAGTGTTATTTATTTATTATTATTATTATTTTGCGGTTCAAGATTGCCATTCTCGTTTTAAAAGGGGTCATCAAGTCAAATGGTATACCGGATGAACACGGATACCAACACGGAAACCATGTGGATCTGTGTATTTGAGTTGGACTTGATGACCCCTTTTCCCGTTCGTAGCTCCGGTCCGGGTTTTCACGTTGAAACTAGTATTGCATTGATATAACTTGCGATATGTATATGACAATGATCTTCTTTAACGATCTGGACCAATTTCATAGATTTGCTTAAAGGGGCACACGGCCTTCAAATCTCTTAAATTTGTGCTGTTTAGAATTGCTCATGATCATTTTTAGTTGCTCATGCAATAAACACCCGTGTTGTAATGAGTGCATGAGTAAAAACAAAAAATATAACCAGCGGAACATACGGTCCGCCATATTGTGGAGTCAAACATTTGGCTCTACAAAATGGCGGACCGTGTTCTGCTACGAAATTAAACACAAATCACCAAATTTCAAGGAATATTTATGCCGCGAATCGTGTTTAAATCATTAAATTCGTAATCATTATATTTTACTTTTATTAAGGGAATAAATGTGTGCTCTGGAGGTTTTTATCACTCTGTTTAATACCGCTTAGAGTCTGGGTGCTGATAATTACCCGAGCCGGATGCGAGGGTATTTATCAGCACCCAGACTCTAAGCGGTATTAAACAGAGTGATAAATACCGACCGAGCACATATTTATTCCCATTCATAAATACCTTTTCGGTAAAAAATATCAAAAAATTCCTTAAAAAAATCCTGATTTTGTTCAACAAGTTCACTTCATGCTTTTTGAAACATCCCTCTAGCAAAATAATGGAGTGTTCAGCTGGCGAGTAAGATGTAAACAACCCTTTTATGGAGATTGGCGCGCGCGTAACATGTTCTGCGCGATGTCGCGCAGAACGCACCTTGGGCGTTGCGTTTTGAATTTAGAACTATAAAATTCTGACTCACTGGTAGTGTTGCGCATGCCTACGTGAGGATTGTGAACGTTCAACCAATGAAACGGTAAGAGGCACTGGATTTTTAGGAGTCCACATTTTATTGTGACACTGGAAAAGTGTTTAAGACCAGCTAGCCATGTCTTTATCATCCGTTTAAGACCGGCCACGTGACGGGCTCTCGGCCAATAGGAATAGCTCAACTGTACGTGGTATTTATGAATCTACTTTTAAAACATCTTTCTAACCATAACATCTAACCATAACAAACGTTTTGTATAGCCAAAAGTCCAATCCGAAGGCAACGTGCCCCTTTATTCATAAAAAGAGCCAAGGACAACGAGTATGCTCACCAGAATATGTTTACCATATAGATACCGTCTCTTATGTATCATCTGTGACTGGTATCCTGCTCATTGTTAAGCGGTAAAATTTTAAGCACTATGTTTATCTGCTAAGCAGCTGTATGAAATTTGGCCCTGTTCCAGGTATCTTCTTTGAGGAATGATTTTAGGCCAATGATAATTTGCTGGAAGTTAACAACAATAACCATATAATTATATCCACCTATTTGAAGACTCCGTATTCTGTTTAGTTGTTATTGCAATTTTGCTTTTAAATAAAAAAAAACAAGCAGAAAAGGCTTTTTCCCTTCTTTGTTCCCGTTTAAGGACACATTGTCAAATTTTAGGCCCATTTGGCGGTACAAATTTAGTGTAATGTTAAATAGCTTTATTTGCTGGATAGAAAAAGTTACAAACTTGATACGCTATCAGCACTATGAAATAACATTATACTACTCCAGCTTGTAATACTAATCACTGTATATAGTAATTGACTCTCTAGTTTATCGATCAAGATACTTCAACTGTTATAATAAAAACTGGTATCATGTATGGTTAAAAAAAGTGGTGCAACGGGTGAGGGGTGCCCGTATGATGTATACTTACGGCTAACTTACTTGGCAGTCGTCTGCGGGGACATCTTAAAGTGGGATGCGCACATAGAGCTATGGATGAGCATCAAACCAGTCACAGCCAGTAGATCGGGGATGGGCGTGGATTGGTGAGGGGGAGGGGGATGAGAGCTTTAAATAACTGGACTTATTATGCGGGGCTAAAGTGTAGGGGGTCGAGACAGTCCATGCTCATCAGGAAGACTCCACAGTCATCAGAACAAAATGTTTAAAGCAGTCTTCTAATAATTAATGCGCAGGCGCACGTACACGTATTAGCAACAGGCAATAATATAAGGAATTCACTCGAGGAAACAGCTTTTATAATTCAAGAACTCGATCCGCAACAAATAATTTTTTTTAACTGGGGCGTCAACTGGGGCGCTAAATGCAACTCAGTTTACAGCATTTATTTCCAGTAATTAATCATTGGTTATAATTACAGCGAGTAGCAATCACTGTTCAGTATGTGTGACTCATGCACTATACGCCGCAGCTAATATAGACTTGGTGCCAAGTCGGTAATTCTTTTGTGTATGGTGACCGGTTACTGGCTCCACGCACGCAAGATATCGCTTCACGCGTAGTGTTGGTTCCCAGATGCTGACTATTGATGTTCAGTTACCTATGTCGCAACCGCAACTTGTATTGAACCCACAGACAGACATGATAAACGCAACCCGCCGGTCGATTACGTACTAGTCTTATACCAGCCGTGCCGATGGAGTTCGACTGAAGTTCGGGGACAAAATACGACTATACAGCTAATTAGTCAGTGGGCTTGTGGTGGCCCATATGCAATTTCGGGTACACTCTTTGAAACTCTCAGGATCACTAGAGGATACCTCAAGAAGTTCCAAACCACTTGATGCCATTTTTTTCTGACCCTTTTGTGGGCGTGGCCATGATTTTAAAAAGTGGGGGGCATCGCGCGCAAAAAATATTTAAAAAAATGTTACTTTTCTTTTTCGAACTTGGACAGTTCACCCAAGTGCTACATCACAAGAAAAAAAAATCCACAATTTTGCCTCTTTTGGGGGTGGGGCAACATTTTAAAAAGTGGGGGTCACATGTCGCTAACAGAAAATCGACCTGTAAAATGCAATCTTGAGGTATTTTGTTTTTGTTTTTGTTTTTGTTTCAACCCATTATAATTTGGCAAGGAAAAAAACGTTTACATGTCAACTCATAAATTCTTTGGCTCCCATTTGGGGGGCGTGTCACACTTTTTTCATAAAAAGGGGGCATACGTGTATTCCAAAAGGAAGCTTGTGCGAGCCCATATGGATTATTGCACATTCTTTCAAACTCTCACAAACACCTCTGGACACCTCAACAAGTGACAATCTGCTCCCCCCACTCCCCCCCCCCCCATTGGCCATTAAAATGGCAGCCGTTTTTAACATATCTGGCATATTGTACACATACATGTACAAATGGACAAATAATCAATTTTATGAGACATTTATGTTTTGATATACAGTGAAATCTCGATAAGTCAAACTTTGAGAGAATGGGCTCAAAATGTGAGCTAAGCTGAGTTTTGAGTCAAGCAGGGTTGTATATCACTGTTATACAACTGAAGGGAATAATTAGTCTTTGTTTGACTTAACAGGAGGTTTGGTTTTACTCTTAATATTGAACTTTGTCATTTTCAAACAATATTTCCAATGACCGAGTACCACATTTAATAATATCATTTTTATAAATGAAGTGAAGATAAATAAATTTGAAGTTAAAAAGGCTATTGCAGTTTGTGTGTTAAAAAACGAGGTCAACATTGTTGTCAGGACAAAATAAACTACAGTGAAATCTCAAAATGTCAAACTGTAGATAACTCAAACCTCCTGTTAAGTCAAACAAGGACTTTATTCCTTTCTATAACAGTGATATACAACCCTGCTTAGGCCAAAAAAAGTCTCCGGTTTCTGGTATGGAGCTTGCCCAAAAAGTGGTGCGGCGACGCGGCTTTATTTTTTTTTTTTACCTGATGTTTTGGCTTCAAATGTCGGCTGATGACTGCAAATGGTGCCCGACTAAACTTAGTGCAAATACATGGGAGTCCAGAGAGGCCACATAAAGCTTATTCTCGACCATAACCAAATCTAAAAACACGTTAAAATTGTGCAGCAGCATGATTCCAGTCAAACCAGTGAGTTTGGCGGTTTTGAGACATCATCTTTCATTGAAAAAAAAAACTTTTTCATTTTGCCGACGCGCATGGCAACGGCGACGCGCGCACATACCAGAATTATTTTCTGTCATGTTTTATTTTTAATGAAATAGTTTTAAAAAAATGAATAACATAATATAATACATCTGCGGGGTGAATACAAGAGAGGTCACCCACTGAAAAAAGGCGCTCTCTCTTGCCCACAATATTTCAAAAAGGCGTATATGGACCTTATAGGTAGCAGTCATCAAAGCAATACATTTGTCTTGCTGTGACATACCAGAAATAAACCTTTTAAGCACTCATTGTTACTGAATTAAAATAAAAAATGATGCCCTATAAGACGGCCGCTATACTCATAAAGTCTACCCAATAGGTCTAAGAAATACGAAGGGTGCTCAAGTTTAAGGAATAAGTCAATCTGGCATGAAATGTCATCATGGCCTACGTCAAAGTGAAAATGCACAAAACGCTGCTCCGTCCCATAAATTCAAAACTTTTATTTTTCGATTCATTGACATTCAACGGTTGTACAATGTATTAAAAAATGCTATCAAAAGCTTGGAAAACACAACGACTATGCTCTATCAATAGAATTTCTGTGGAAATATAACTATGCAGTTTTTCTAGTATATATTTTCCTGCTCAGTCTTGCAATTGACTTTGTATTTCGTTAATCTTTCAGAAATTTGAGATAATTAACACACTGTTATAATGCAACTCAAAATAATTATAATATACACGACTACATGTAATTGTCGCACAGATTTTTCATATTATTCAGGGAATTATTGTAATTAAGGGAATTATTGTTGTTAATGTATTTTTTCTCTGTTGGACGGTTTTTAATCAAATTTGGTATACTACTTTTAATTGGATAGTTGTATTTTGGGGAGACAGGTGGTTTTACCAATTAATCCGAATAAATAAAGTATTATTCTATCCTGTATGCTCATTGTCTCTGTCCCTTTGCCAGATTCATGCTATTGTGTCTCATTCAGTGCACATCACTGGAGTTAGTTTCATTTCCTTTAACACGTTTCTATCATTCCGTTCCCCCTGTGAGCCTTCGTTTGTCTTTTAAGGCCAAAAAAGGTCTCCGGTTTCTGGTATGGAGCTTGCCCAAAAAGTGGTGTGGCGACGCGGCTTTTTTTTGTTTTACCTGATTTTTTTGCTTCAAATGTCGGCTGATGACTGCAAATGGTGCCCGACTAAACTTAGTGAAAATATATGGGAGTCCAGAGAGGCCACATAAAGCTTATTCTCGACCATAACCCAATCTAAAAACCAGAGTTGCTGACTCGAGTCATGTGACTTGGACTCGAGTCGGACTCGAGTCGCTATTTTTGTGACTTGTGACTTGACTTGTGAATACCAGCTTTGACTTGTGACTTGACTTGGACTTGCAAACAATGACTTGTGACTTGACTTGGGATTGCAAAAAATGACTTGTTACCAACCCAAGTCAGACGCTACTCGAGCGACCCAATACACTTTAATTAAGCTATTATACTTTTAATTAGCTATTCGGGTGGTGAGTTTCGCACGTGTATTCAGTCATGGAGGAATAATTATGAGGCCACACAGAGCAAAGTTCAGTGATACTATGCTATCAAATCTTGTTTATTTGAAGTGTAACAGTTTGTACATGAACACATATATTTTTTTTAATTGAAGTCGCCCAACACAAGGCCTCAAAAGGCCACTCAAGGTGTTTATAAATGCAGTTTATAGATGCAGCGAGAGAGTTTCATTCCAGAAAATAGACCTCAGTGACTGAATCCAGTAAAAATGAATAGTTCCCACTAGTTTCAAAAGTTTTCAATAAGACTGTCACAACCAACTACCTTTCAATGACCAAGTCTCTAATTGCTGAATGTAATGGTTGAACAAACTTTGAAAGGAACCTTTCATGAAAAGAAAGCAGGCCTTTGTCAATTGCATGTAAAATACCGGATAGTCTAACCCATTGGTAGGCGTTTAGTATACATGAAAATTGAACGATAAAGTGTTAGTATACTACATGTAATCGAGTGAGTGAAGTCTTTTTTCATGTCATCTCAACATTTATTTCTTCAATGTAAAGTAAATTTATTAAAGTATACAAAGGGCTAATATCCAACAGATATGTGATAAACTACAAGAATAGTAATTGCAACACATTGAAAAAAGGGAATTAAGGAGGCATGTTCAAAATAACTCGTAAGTTGACGCCAGGTTCTTTTAGCTTATTACAGCTGGACAAAATAATGTGCAACTTGACGTGTTCTTGGACAAAGATACTTGTGACTTGACTTGTTTTTAGACCAAATGACTTGTGACTTGACTTGTGACTGGACCTAATGACTTGTGACTTGACTTGTGACAGGACCTAATGACTTGTGACTTGACTTGGACTTGCAAACAATGACTTGTGACTTGACTTGGACTTGCAAAAAATGACTTGCTGCTGTGCAGCAGCATGATTCCATTTAAACCAGTGAGTTTGGCGGTTTTGAGACATCATCTTTCATTGAAAAAAAAAACTTTTTCATTTTGCCGACGCGCATGGCTACGGCGACGCGCGCGCATACCAGAAACCGGAGACTTTTTTTTTTGGCCTTAACTCAAAACTCTGTTTTCCACACCAAATTATAAGGGATTGTAACAAATACAAAAACAAAACAAAAAGGCTCAAGATTGCCTGTTACAGGTCGATTTTCTGTTAGCAACGTGTGCCCCCACTTATTTAAAAGGTTGCCCCACCCCTAAAAGGGGCACAATTGTGGAATTTTTTTTCTTGTGATGTAGCCCTTGAGTTAACTGTCCAAATGTGAAAAAGAAAATATTTTTTTTTTAAATAATTTTTTTACGCGCGAAGCCCCCTACTTTTTAAAATCATGGCCACGCCCACAAAAGGGTCAGAAAAAAATGACATCAAGTGGTTTTGAACTCCTTGAGGTATCCTCTAGTGATCCTGAGAGTTTCAAAGAATGTATCCGAAATTGCATATGGGGGGTCATTTTCGACCGTGAGCCCACTGACTATAATACGCCGTGTGACTTTACGGCACTCATTTGTCGACTTTTACCCGTAATCTTCACGGCACTTCTTTGCCGACTACAGCGCTCGATCGTCAACCGCGCGCCCTGTTTAACGGCACTTGCTAGCCGCATGTTGTACCGGACTCGTTCTGAGCGAAACGAGCCATCCAAATGCTGTTGGTGCTCGCCTTTCGTGGCCTAGTTCTGAACCGCCAGTCTTGACGGTTCAGAACTAGACCACGAACTGCGCGCGCACTACAGTTGGCTAAACGTGCATAATGTGCGCAGCGTATATATGCAAATGAGTCACTCGCACTGCAGCGTTTGCTGTTGAAATATGCACATTACACAATCTGAACAATAGTAAAATATTAAAAGTACGAATTCGAATTAAACACTAGTAAAAAAAACCACTAGCTAGGTCGTACCCATGGAAACGAAGTTGCGCAATGCCTGCTTTATACACACACTTCTGCCATTATGTAAAACCACTGTCGCTGGAATCTTTAAGAAACAACAACTCTAGGGAAATTAGTCACCATGGTAAGATAATTAAATGCTTTCTAGCAATTTTACATTCATCAAGGATGCGCCCTATATTCCTGTGAACAGTTGGTGAGTGCAACCAATGCTAGGACATACGTGTATTTAAGAGAGAAAAAAACAATTTCTGACGTTGTCATTTCTAAATTCTATGGTACACCTGACTGAATACAATTTTCCAGAAATTTAACAAAGGCAGAGCGAGTTGTCACACTGGTTAAACTTTTAAACATTAGCCTATAGCAAAAAAAAGCTTCAATCATAGGCCTATACATGACTAACTTAGTTTCGTTTTACGCTGTTTTTGAAACAGGTTAGTCAAATTTCCTTTCGGGAGTTCAACATATCTACATCTAATTACAGCACAAAAGCTACAAATCCTTCACGGGAAAAAAGTACGGGGAGTCAGGTTTTTGTTCGGTCGACTGAGCAAACTATTAACTTCCTTGTGGGACGTGGGTGCATTCACGATGCAACCAAGGATCTATTTAGAACACATTATGGGAAACCTATTTCATTGAGATACTCGAATGAAAAGAAAAGAATCACTCCTGTGGAAATTCAAGTGAAAGTTTACTCAATTAATTTGATTTACGGAATAGTCTCTCTAAGTCGTCTTGTTTGAGTAAGTTGTGTTCGATTAGTAGGTTTATGGTTTGGTCCGAAGCATCGTTTGAAAATGATGCAATTTTTTTTTAAGATGATAGCTTTGCTTGATACGTACTTTTTATTTACTATCAAGTAGGCCGTTTCATACTATTTTAATGCTAAATTTGTTTTTCAATGATTGCCATTGGTACTACCTTTAAGTAACAGGAGAGATAACTCCATTTTGGAATTCAATGTTATGTATAGCCTTGGTCAATGCTCTCGTCGTTATTCGTCCCGTACGCGGTCAATCGTCTGCATATATCCTCACGCGCTATGCACATGCATGTAAAAATACAGCGCGAACAGCGACCTCATGCGGCCACTATTTTTTTAATGCAAATCAGTTGGGGACGATCGAGAGCCTTGGTTCAATCGTCGGCAAAAGCTTATGTTTTTCTTTATTTTGCGCTGGATTTCTAGCGCACGACCTCGTATGCGAATACAGATAAGTGTAGGCGGGGCTAATATGTGGAGTGTCCAATCACACCTTGGTAAATCCGGACGTCATCAAATTATTTGCAGCTATTCGCCTTTTGCGGACGTGACAGGAACCACAGTTTTTGTGCATTGGTGCCGTGTGCAGAGACACACATCGTGTACGTGTAGGATTATGTACGGTGCCACGTTTCACTATGCAAGTTTCCACGCAACGATCGACCAATAAGAAAACGACATTTAAGGTCAGCTAAGGCTATTAACATAATAAGCACCACCCCAAAACCTCACATGGACGATTGAACCAAGGCTCTCGATCGTCCCCAACTGATTTGCATATAAAAATAGTGGCCGCGTGAGGTCGCTGTTCGCGCTGTATTTTTACATGCATGTGCATAGCGCGTGAGGATATATGCCGACGATTGACCGCGTACGGGACGAATAACGACGAGAGCATTGACCAAGGCTATGTTATGTACCGAATTCAACTTCCTGCATGATGTTTACTATTTGTATTGGGCGAAATCCGCCTCCTCACATGCGGTCTTTGTTCATGCAACCAAGAACCAGGATGTTGTTGATGTTTTCAAACAATGTCATTTAGTTTGGCAGCGCGCCAACCTAGCTGAGAAAACATAAATTGTGACCGTGGGATCAGCCGTGTGGCGACGGACGTGCGAAAATCGTGCATGAACACTGAAATACATAATAAAAAGACAGAGGAACCAAGTTTTGTGAATTTATTCACAGAAATCTTCATTAGAGATTTTGAAAGTTGCGATCGAAGTACATACCCTATGTATACATACGGTACGATCGTACATCACAGCAAAGGATTATAATTGCCGCAGGTCGCATATAGTTGGGGACCATTGTATGCGACGACAGTGCTCATTTGTTCGGGCGTGTGCGTGAGATTTATAACATGTCCCCGTCTACGTCTTTGAACACATATTTTCAAACGACTCGGACTTGTATTTCTGTTGATACTGTCTATTCTTAGCTTGATTACGCACGTCACAATTTATGCTTACTCAGCTAGGTTGGCCTTAGCGCACTGCCATACTAATGGCATTCTTGGAAAACCGTCAACATCCTGGTTCAACCGTCAACATCCTGGTTCTTGGTTGCATGAACAAAGACCATTGTGAGAAGGCGGATTTCCCCTAATAGTACACGCAGGCCTGCGTGTCTATTCCTTCCTCCATGATTGTAGTAAACACGTTGGCCTAGTACGATGCGCGAACACAATTGCCTGTCACATTATATGCACTCTAATAAGAGACCTTACGGCGACTTAAAATATTTAATACAATCGCAGCGAGGACGCAAGAAAATAACAATTTTCTGTCTCAAGTGGCCAGCAAGTAGCCAAGCTACGCTCACACTGTGCTCATCCCGCGCTTACGATGCGCTGAACTCGCTCTCTATGCGCCCCTAGTCAAGCCCAATTACTCGATGTAGTCGCCGCCGCTGCGCTGTCACTGCGCTCACACTTAGCTCGCGTCACGCTCTTATCCGCCCAAAATACGCTCACGTGACGTCACTTGCGCTGTATAAATACCACAACAAAACGGTCAATCTGCAGTTCATTTTCAAATTTATTCGACAAGTTCATCGCAGTCGCACGAAAGACGGATAGTGCCACTCAATGAGTGTGAATATATTTTTTTGGTGCGTGTGAAAATATTTTTTTTGTACACCGGCCGCCACTTATTATGTTGCGGCCGCGAGATAATAAGTGGCGGCCGCCACATATGTCGTCATAATAAGTGGCGGCCGCTGTACAATAAAAATATATTCACACTTTTTTATGTGGCGGCCGCCACTTATTATCTGGCGATCGCCACGTAAAAAATATTTTTTTTTTTGTACGTGTGAAAATATTTTTTTGTACTTTGGCCGCCACTTATTATGACGACTTATGTGGCGGCCGCCACTTATTATCTGGTGGCCGCCACATAATAAGTGGCGGCCGCTGTCCATAAAAATATTTCCACACGCACCCAAAATATATATTCACACTCATTGAGTGGCACTATCCGTCTTCCGTACATTACTTTGTTCTTCGGTGTATAGAATAGGCTATATTGGATAGCAATTCAACATTTAAAAAACGCTCTACCAGGTACTAGGTAGAGATTGAGAGTCTGAGTGTTTTTTACCGCTGACCGATATAGCGCAGCGTGATTTTCCGCATGGCGAAAGCCGGGCCTGTGCGCGTAGTGGCAGGCCAATCGTGGCCTTCCGTGCCGGTGACATCGTTTTTGTCGGCGCGTGGCACGTACCGTTCGCCGTTTTTCAACGGCCTAATCATTCATCCCTTTTTTAATACAATGCAATAACAATAATACAACACAATAATACAATAAAGTAAAAAAAAGTATTTAATTTTATCCGTTGACATGTATTTCACTTTATAATCTATCAAAATGTAGATGACTCAGTCTTTCCTTTGTGGCGCGCGCTGTTAGCGAGTTTTTGGCGCATGCGCACAAACGAAGTGGATAAATATACGTGACGCGTTTACGTGTGTACGTTCATCAATGAGCAGTTCATTTCCAAGTTCTCTGGGCTGGTGCGAGGTTATTGTTATACAAGTCCGCAGTATCTGTATAGGGCATACTCTCTTCTCATAAATTTAAGATGTCGAAGCTTGCTGGAATTGTTGCCGTGTTCTTGGCAACATTTAATGTATGCCTGATGGTGGTAGCTGGTAAGTGTAAACTCTATATTGTATAATTAAATTTGGTCTATAAATTCGGACTTTCTGTTGAAACCTTTGTGGGCCTTGCTGTAACTCCAGAAAGCGAAAGGCTATGCCGGTTGAAGTCTCACAGACTGTCGAATATCATTTCAAAGTGGAAATCTATTTTCAACTCAAAATCAACGCAAAAGCTCAAGTTAATCAACTCTTTATTTTTTTCAAATAAATGTGTAGTGTAATTGCCGTTCATATAGTTTTGCGTAAAGGGTGGATACGAAGAAGTCTTTTTTTAATTAGTATATCTCTTTTTAGCTGTAATGCAGCTCCAAAAGTAGACAACCCAATTTTCCCATTTTCCCCTAGCAGAATATTGGGTGTTTAGAAGTCGCGACACCCATTTTTAAAAAAAACCTCATTTTCTGCTGGCAGAAATGTAGATTTTACTTTGACGATTCTCTTCGCGCCCCAAAAGTGGACAACTAAAAATCTCCAATTCTTACTAGCAGAAATTACGATGCTCCAAAAGTGGAAAACCCCATTTACCCATTTCCTGCTTGCAGAGTTTTAGGTTCTTAGAAGTCCTGACACCCGTTTCACGGCCAATCACAATAGAATATTCAGATTCCCGAAACGACAGTACAATGAACCATGATGTGTGGGCGGTCCGCCCCTGGGAGCCGGAACCTCGCGGCGATGCACTACTGCAAAGAACCATCCAGGTTGACCGTAAGGTCACAGCCAAATTCTGCTAAATGCACATCAAAAATCTGTTAGATTTATCAAAAATCTGCCAAATTCCCCAGAATTACTCGAAATACACTATAAACACTTAAAATCACATGCAGATCGGTAGTGTTGCCTTCATTAAGGTTCAAATTACATTATAAACAATCTATTGTCACATAAAGATGTCATGAAATTATCGTAAATTTCGGGCAAAACGTGGATCCGGCTACGACGAAGTCCGTTTACCATTGAACTTCAGCACCTAGACCAGCCAACCTGTCCCATTATACAAGGGTTTGTTTGAAAAGATTGAAGCTTTTTAAAACAAAACTACCATTTTTTTTGGTTCAAATTTGCTGTTTTTCTGTCAAATAACCATTTTTGCAGAATTCTGCCCGAAATCTGCCCAAAAAATCCATTCTGTCAAATTTTCTGTCAAACTAGTTTTTTAACAAAAAAAATGTCAAAGTTAGCCGAAAATCGGCGAAAACGGTCACCCTGGAACCATCAGCTCAGCCGCTCTGCAACCGGTGTGTATGTGGACAAGCTTGCTCGGAATAGTTTTGTACGTGTGCGTGTGATCCGATCGATGATCCTTCCGGGTGCAGGCCAGTAAATAGCCCCAAAAATTGCCTATGCCGGTCAAATCACGATTTGCATGCCCTCCAATTCTCCGGTATCAGAGCATTATTTGAGGGCCGTGAACTTGAGGATTTGTAAAATAGAAGCCGTGCAGAGGACTGCGAGCTCGTATTTCTGTGAAATTCGGATGAAATTAGGCCATAGAAAGGCTCAATTTTGCAATGGAGCGTAGGCGTCCCTTTTCAAAACGGCGATGGGCTTCAAGCCTGCTTTTAGGGTGATCATCTTTGGATGGAATTTTCTCCCAAAATGTAACACCCAAAAAAAATGAACGGAAATGAAAGATGATAAAATAAGTTTTCCTTTGATGTGTGTCTCAAATATGAGTATTTTAAAAATAATTATAATTATAATTGAGGTCTATTTACTGGTCTGCAACCTTCCAGTTTTGGCCTGGTGCCCGCCTCCCCCGCTGTCGTTCACGTCGAAGCATGGACGTTTTTTAAAGTTGAAGTCTGACAGCCGTACTTTGCACATGCGCGTCAAGTCGAGTCTGTATTTGTTGATGGCCCCCATTACATTTATCTCCATTTAAGGCCCTCCCCAAAAAGTCTCCGGTTTCTGGTATGGAGCTTGCCCAAAAAGTGGTGCGGCGACTCGTTTTTTTTTTTTTTACATTTTTTTTGGCCTTCAAAATGTCGGCTGATGACTGCAAATGGTGCCCGACTAAACTTAGTGCAAATATATGGGAGTCCAGAGAGGCCACATAAAGCTTATTCTCGATCATAACCCCATCTAAAAACACGTTAAAATTGTGCAGCAGCAGGATTCCAGTCAAACCAGTGAGTTTGGCGGTTTTTAGACATCATCTTTTATTGAAAAAAAAAACTTTTTCATTTTGCCGACGCGCATGGCTACGGCGACGCGCGCGCATACCAGAAACCGGAGACTATTTTTTTTGGCCTAAGACTAAAACGCTGACAGCTGCGTTTGCGGGTGTTCGCGCATGCGTACAGTATCTCTTAATAGCTTTATCCTGAGTTTCTTTGGGTATTTTATTAAGGCCAATACATCTTAAAGAGTAACACAGACTAACTGGCTTAGAAATATTTCAAAAGAAAACAGCTTAAGGGTGGGATCAGAAAGAGGGGGATTTGCTTTGATATCGATAGAAATATTGTACACATACATAGAATCAAAGAGTCAGCAATTAAATTTGTAGTGCCCTTTGGCCTCCGACCTTTTAATTAATAACTTCGCTTGTAGAAATGAAGGAATTTGTGAGTGGATAAAATGTAAAGGTTTCATTATCAATAAAATACAATAATATTTTGATTAACTAACAGTTTCCCATTTCAAAAAGACGAGTAGATTGATACTGGAATAGTCGAGAGTGACAACATCAGAACGTTTAACATCACTCCGAATGGATGCAAGAATTGGCCGCGCCAAGATCCCAATTATGAAAAATATAACTTGGCATGTGGAACATTTAGAAGTTTGACATAAATTACATTCTGGATAATATCTTCAAATAATGCGATTACATAAATTTACTGAGCGAATAAGCGCAATCTGATTGGTTAAGATGGAAAGTGAATGCCTGTACTCCAAGAATTTTTTTTCTCTAATTTTCAATTTTTTTTATTAACTAGGGCCTAAAATGAAATAAAATTAAAACAACTATGAACGTGATCTTTTAAGATCAATGTAGCAGTATGTAACTGAATTGGCCCTCTGTATGGACACTTAATCAGCGGCCTAGCCAGGGTTGGGGGGGGGAGCTGGATTTTACAGTGGAGGGGCGCCCAACTTCATGCGTAGTCTAAGGTAGACAAGTTTTTTTTTCACTGGACACCATCTTTACATGGGGGCGCTGTTCGGACAATAGGTGGCGCTATTCGATTACACGGGACGTTAAAATCAGTGTTGTAGGTCTCGAGACCGGTCTCGGTCTCAGCCTTGAGACCACTTTTTGCTGGTCTCGGTCTCGGTCTCGGTCTCGGGAGCTGTGGTCTCGGTCTTGGTCTCGGTTTCGGTCCCCTGAGGTCCCGATATTTTGGCTGGTCTCGAGTCGAGACCAGCCAAAATGTTAAAATTTGAGTCGGGCACATAAAGCAAAGTAAGCACCAATTTATGAAATAAGGGCCAACCATTTTGGGGGATTGTTTAGTTTAGCCCACCCCTGTGGGCGTTATTAACTAAGTATTTTTTTTTATTGTTTAAAGAAATCAGGTGCTTCAAATTAGTGACATTTTCGACCCCAATCTTCTCTTTAATTTGGGATAGTATTTTGGAGAGAGAGTAACTTTCCCTGCCTGATTTTCCAGCAATGAATTCACTCACTCTTACAGTTACCACTCACTGTTGCCATAAGAGTGAATAATAAGACTCCATTTTCTGGCTGCTCATTTGAAGTACAAATGTACCCGCATTATTCCTCAAAAAGCAAAATCCCAGTCAGAAATAAATCTTTATCATATCTGGCTACTACCTCGCAACTTTTGGGTCTACATGTACAAGTCTATATTCCATGATGGACATTTAAAAAAAAAATCAATATTTTCTAGCTCCAAATTTTTTGAAATCAGGTTTACAAGGAGGCCCAATGTAAAATTAAAGTTTTTAATTTAAATTTTAAATATCCGTTAGTAGTCATAACTGAAACCAAGGGGTGACTGGAGTTGAAATATCCACCTTTAGGCCTATTTACTTTTCTCAAGTTTTAACATTGAAAAAATTAAGTAAAACTTGTCGTACTCCTAGTTAGAATTTCTTAATCAGATTTACACTTTATAATAGTTGGAAAAAATAATAAGGGCCTAAGTGGCAACTGGCAACGGTATATGGAGTGGTTTCCAATTTTTCTAAATTGATTGTGACAATAAAAAATTATGTTGTCATGTTTTAATTTAAGGTATGAAGCAAATACATGAAGATCAATCGCATGACACAAGCAGGTACAAGTGATTCCTAGCTTTCAATCACTTCCTTCACATCCCCATCAATATCATCATCTCAAGGACAGACTGCTCAGCTGTAATTATGTGTCTTGGTTTTTATTGAGATTATTATTATTTATTATCCGCGGTCTCGGTCTCGGTCTCGGACCATTGGTGTCGGTCTCAGTCTTGGTCTCGGTCTCGGACCATATCGGTCTCGGTCTCGGTCCGTCTTGAAGGGGCTGGTCTCGGTCTCGGTCTCGGACTATCCAGTCTCGACTACAACACTGGTTAAATTAGACATCCAATCGCGAAAAACAGGGTTTGAAAAAAAAAAAAATTCACAGAAAACGTGTAAAAAAGGAACTTTAGGAATAACCGCAAAGGGTCTTTCCCGGTTGCCAAATTTCCAGGGTTTTTTTTTTTGGGGGGGGGCGACGATTTTTCATGGGGGACGTGCGCCCCCCCCCCCAATCATTTGGGAAAACGTTATAGTTTGGGAAGGTAACTCTGCCATCCTTGATTTTTCCCCCTTTATCTGCCAGCATACCCGGGGAAAAGTTCGTAGTTTGATCAAAAAGAGACATTATGATCGGAGCTTGCATTGCATCGTTGCGCTATGTGGTGAATTTAAGTTCCATAAGGATGGCACTCGATCGGACAGCGCTAAACACATTTTCATTTATATTTTGTCCATACAGGTTTAATATCGTCATCTTATACATTCAATCATTTTTCACACAGATGGCGATCCGGGTAATGATGCAGTTTGCCCTTTGACGCCAGGTCAGCCCATAAACGACACGCTGGTGACCTCATACCTGTCGGTCGACGACGGCAGTGGTATTGTTCAGTGCGGTATGCAGTACATGGTACCAGACAAAGCCACGTTGTACCAGGGAATGCTGGCTGCCAGCCAGCAACACCCCGATTTCGAGTAAGCAGTTGTCTGATGGATCCATACGTAGAAATAAATCTTTCTTGCACTAAGGCCAAGTAAAAAAAACCCACATGTTTAGCGTCCTGTCTTTTTGAAAAGAGAAGGAGGAGGCCCCTTTTTTTCCAAAATGGCCGCCCGACCCGGCTATATTTTTCAAGATGGCCGCCAGTTGTTTTTTTTAAATGGCCACCACTTGGACTCAGGAATGACATACCAGCTTTATATGGGCTAGATGCAACAGATAAAGAGGCCAAAAATGATGTCACTGTTTAAAATGTATCATTTGGGGGTTTTTAAAAAAAACCTCAAAAAAGGAAGGGGGCGGGGACGCTAAACATTTTTTTTGGCCTAACCCTTCTGCATAAAGTTTCTATGGCTGTTTATTGTAACGTTCCTTGGAAAGCGAATGGCGCTACCTATTGTCTGATATAGACCATGATTTCGGTTTGAACAGCGCCCCCATTATAAGATGGTGCCCCCCTCCCAACATTGTTTTTATTTTACGGAGGCCGGGTGTCCGGTGAAAAAATCCCCGTCTATACCTTTCAGCACGCATGAAATTGGGCGCCCTCCACTGTTATCCAGCCCCCACTCGCCCCCTAGGATGAGAACCCTGGCTACGCCGCTGCGGGGGGGGGGGGGGAGTTGCAATATGCAGATCCGCTACTGACTATCGTTATACTACTAGAGACATATCTTCCCAGATCCCATCAACTTAGCTTTGAGAACATGACGAAATCAGCCAAGTTCACTTCTGAGCACACTTGAACCGTGATGGTTTTTTTCTCTTAGATTTACATCTACCATAGATAAAACGTATGGACACTACATCGTCTCGATTAACAACGTGTTCCCGATGAACAATGATTCTTGGTTTATCTTCGACAACGGCACTGCACCTGTGATGACTACCCCAGTCGGTGAGATGGCATCTTCCTTGTATGTTGTCAACAGAGGCACACAGCTTGAGTACTCTATTTTGGTTCCTCCTTTTTGTCGTAATTGAAAGGTTTTGCGCCAGCAGATCAAGGGATTCAGAGCAATGGATAAGCCTATCTATTCATTTAGTTGAACAAAATCATCCAACTAGGCCTTCCCAAATTGTCTGCCTTTTTATACCAATAGCACTAACATCTTCCTAACAAGCAGGATAGCAGCGTCATAATACCCAAATACTGAGTAACATTTTACGAATTAAAAAAAAATCTCTTTGGCAGGGGTCGACTTCATCAAGGTCAAGAGTGGTAGTTCTTACATCTGGCACTACACTACATATACCAGCCACAATATGACATACACGGGTAAGTTGAGTATACATTGACAATCGCCATGAACAAATTATTCACTTCTGTGAACTTACATTTTCAAAACTCGCAACAATTATTGTATCCTAATACAAACGCGTATTGTAATTCGAAGGGATATGGTATATCCTGTCAAAGTATCAAAGGGAAATTAAGATTGCCTACTCATTTCTGTCGCATATCTTGCACGGAACCGTGTCATTTTCAGTCAAAGGCAAAACCCTAAAATATTACAAATACATATATATTACAAATACCTATATTTCAATACACACTCAAACCATACAGCCAATTTCAAGAGTTTTGTGGAAGTGACTAATGTGATTACCGTTTATGGTTGGTTTTACGACAGGACCGTGTGTTGGTTCGTCTTTCATTCCTCCAACCATGCCCCTCACCTACAAGATCATGTACCTGACCGTCACAAACGCTAATGATATGAACTTCAAGAATGTTTGCAAGCAGCTGGTGTTGTTTTCGCCTGAAACAATAAGCGTGTTCCGGATCTTGGAAATTGCCAATCTTCAGATTCCCATATCTGTGAAGTAAGTATTTTGATTGGGGCATATGTCGGGAACAACGCATCCGCACAAGTTTTTTTTTTAATTTTTTTGGTGTGGCCTGGGATATTTTTTCCGTACGCATGGGTGTATTTCGAAGTACGTTGAGTTGCAAGTCAGGTTCTCAGACTTTATTTTCCCTTAAAAAATCCTCCAAACCACATATTAGTAAAAGAAAAATGTTCCAAATAACTAATAAACCTTTTTAAGAGAAAAAAAGAAGTAAAGAAGAGATTAAAAAATAGCATGCAATGGGAATCGAACTCACACCATCGGATTTGTAATCCTATATGTAGTATCCATGACACCACAGCAATGACTCGATCGATGTGGTAATTTTAAACATTATACTATTTGTTGCTTTCCAGAGCTAAGCTGAATTCGCTAGACAATACTGTGACGTCATTCAATAACGTGTCCAACAGCGGGAGCTTCCGATGGGTTGGCTACAAAGCAGGGATGCCCGGGCCGATCCCTGACGGTAATCTTGATTTATTGGATTATTTTGCCGCTTAATATTGGTTCCGTTCTGTTTGTCGTTTTTTTCCCCCTGTAAGTTCTGGCTCCCTTGTATCTGTCACCCGGGTTTATGTTTGCTGTATCTGCACCTGTCTTTGCTCATGTTGTACTATTAACAGTTTGTGCTTGGCTCCAGCAATAGATGGCTTGTTTGGTGTCTTTCTTGCCTCTTTTTTGTTTGTCGTGACCTGACTTTGCCTTTCCGATTGACCCATTGTGCCTTCTTTGAAAACAGGACGGGTTGTGTTATTTTCAGTCACGATGAAAGTACAAAGTGTCTGCGCATGCATGCGTGCTACACAGGAAAACAGTCCTCGCTGAGCTCTGTTTGTAGGTTCTACCGTTCGTTTGCTTGCTTTTTTCTTTCTCTCACATGTGACAACTTTTTATTATTTTTGACTTATTTCACCTTTCGTAGATCTGTCGATGACGGACGTTACCGACGGGGATCACATCAAATTCGGATACGAGGATGATGCCGTGAGCAACCCAGATAATGGGGCGCCCTCTGGTCGGTCCATTGCCCTGCTAACGCTGGCAGGGTTGCTGGCTAATGTGGTGACGTCATTGTAACTATTCATGAAAACTGCAAGTTACAATTAACTCTCTCTGAGTCTCTAGAATGAGGGCAATGAAAGAGAGTATCTGCGCGTTAAAGAGGTTGTGGAATGCTGGAAGACATTTCCTTCATTTTTCGGGTATATGTAGCCTAAGGTGTGATGAAATAAAAACGACTATTGTGTCTGTCATCGGGAGTCCTGTTTATTACGTCACGATTTACTTATGTTTTGTTTGCTGCCCCCAACGACGACTTTTACACAAATTGCACGTTCGGGTCGAAACAGGACCTGAAAAACAGCTCTCCGAAAGTACCTTTTGTACTCATTTCATGACAGACACAATAGTCGTTTTTATTTCATCACACCTTTAGGCTACATATACCCGAAAAATGACGGAAATGTCTTCCAGCATTCCACAATCTCTTTAACATTTCCAGCTGTTCGTTTGAGGTGAATGGTTGCAGTAAATATTATTTTAAAGATTTGAACTGGAAATATGCAACTTGAAATTTTTAGTCTATATTGTTGAAATGAAAAAGGGTACAAGAATTAAGCGTATTGTAAACACTTCTGGATGAAGTTTATTTTCGCCATTTTATTAATAATTTTTTAGTGGCCGACTCGATTTAATAACTTTAGTGGTCTGTAATTATTTTGTGCTTTCTGACCCTTCTTTTAATCAGATCTAGCCTATAATTATTCGGATTTTATGTGGAAAAGATTTTATTGTGAAACACTTTTTTATGCTGTTTATTCTGAATTATGTACGAAAAACTAGCGATTTACCGTATTTTGTATCTTTTTTGTATCGACATTTTCCCCACCGCCAAAACGCAAACTCTCAGTGGCGTAAATCTGTGCCAGGGACTGTATCTTTTTTGTATCGACATTTTCCCCACCGCCAAAACGCAAACTCTCAGTGGCGTAAATCTGTGCCAGGGACTGGGGGAGGAGGGGGGGGGGATGGGAGATGACTAAAATCACGAAATTACCCGGCCGTGGAAATTCGAAAAGCGGGGGCTTGTTGGACAACACATGACACTAGGGGCTAAACGCACAACGATCTTTTTTTGTACTTATTCTCCCTTTTTCAGTACTATTTAATACATTTTGGTTGATGAGAAGTTCGAAAAATACCTCAAAATCCTACCCAATTACGCCCCTGCCAACTTTCAATGTACAGTCGACTCTCGTTAACACAAATTCAGCCGGACTAAGACAAAATGTTTGTCATAATTATAAGAATGTTGTACTGAGAGGAGCGTCAGTCACATTCATTGTGCACATAACTGCACTGTAAGGGACCTACAATCCTGGCCAAATCTCGCTGGGCCCCCAACCCCCCGGCCCCCGTTCAGTGTCTCTTATTGCGCGGTGTGTGCTCCATCAGCTGGAGAGAACAATATTGACCGGGGGAGCGGGGGAGTGGGTGACCGTGGCAGGCTCAGGAAGTGTCCCAACCATTTTGGCCGGGATTGTAGGCATTTTATTCACGATAACTGGAATTTGTAGTTTGTATCGAGAGTTACTGTACCTGAAAAAATTCAGATACTAAACTTCAGGCTTCAGATAAATAAAATAGCTCTTAAAATGTCATTTGAAATATTAAAATCGAATGCTCCTTGTGTACTTTTTCGCAAGAAAACATCGCGATGAACGTTTATTTGTTTGGTCCTCACTTACTTTTAATTTTCAGCGGTTATATTTCGCGCATGCGCAGAAACTACATGGCACCCACGAACAGACGTGAGTTTGATTCAAAAACCCTAGTGATTACTCTCCGATTTAAAATTACACGTTTTGAGACTATAAGGAAAAATTAATATGCCGAGAATGTTTCATACTGTGCCCCTTTTCATCTTTTGTGTGTGTGTAAGTTAGCTCTCGTACGTTGCTAGCGAAAATGCTTTAAATAAAATAAGCGGGCCCGTTAGTCTGGTTCCCTGACCCGACAATTCTGACCCCGACGCCAGACGGTTTAGGTCAGGTAGCCACCATGGTTTAAAAAAAATAACATGATGGCTCTATTTCAAAAACTCGGCTTCGTTTCCGATTTGGCTTTATCATTAAAAGCTTTTAATGTTCCGATCAAATTAAAAAAAAAATGGCTTGTTTCATATACCGTACAGTTTGATATTTCTGTAAAAAAAAGACTGATGTTGAGCTGGAATCTTCAAAGTTAGAGACCAAAATAGCAGACGAAGCCGAAATGGAGATGAAGCCGAGTTTTGGAATGCCCCCCCCCAGGCAACCGTCGTCAGATTCAAAATAGTACATGACGCAGCAAAGCTCGCCCTCTTACGATCCATGGGCATACTTGATGCACAAAGTCATCATTAAGTTTCAAGTTTTTTGAAACAATCATTTCATGACGAACAAAATGCTCCAGGATTGAAAACCACATGGCCGCAACCTGGCTTTGATCTGCAATAGGAAAACTTTTGAAATTTCCCAAAATATCACATTTTGATAAATGATGTATTGCCAATTAAAATTTCCTAAAAAACATGATAACTTATCAGAAAATAAATTCAATTTATCTTCAAATAACAGAAACAGCGCTTTCAAGGACCAACAACTGCACACCGATAACTTGAATTCATAACTCACATCTAACAACTGCGCAGTTGTTAAAACCTAACTTGCCGTCAAATTTTTTTTTGTTGTAAAAAAGGGCAACGACGTGACATGACTTATTATGCAGCATATAGGGAGGTTGTTGGTTACCAACCAAAAAGGCGGCGACGATCATCGTGTTCAAAGGCCGCTGGCATTCACGCAATAAATGGTCGAGGCTTGCGGTCATAGTGCTGTAGCTATGGACATTCTCGAGGGATTGGAATGTTAATGGTCAAAATGTAAATCGCCCAAGAGTTCTGACTCCTTCTGTTCGTATCTCCATGGGTATACAAATATTGACTGCTTCGAGTGGTGTAGTAAAAGTAGCCTCCCGAGGTGTTCCATGAAGGTTCTATTTTTTCCCGAGGCGAAGCCAAGGGAAAATACAATGCTCCATGGATCATGCACCGAGGTCAATGTGACTGCTGAAAAAAATAGCATTGGAGAACCCATCACTGTTGTGATAAGCAGCTAGCGATGTAGTAACAAACTAGAGGTCTATGTCTGTTTGCAACAGAACATAGGGCTTTTCCGCATGATAATTTTTTTTGATCAATAATATGACCGGAATATGCATGAACATAACATCTGTCAAAGTTAGCCGAAAATCGGCTAAAACGGTCACAGTGGACAGGATTTGTTCTCGGCAATACGATGTATGTGCGTGTGTACAAGGTCTTTGCTTGGACAAAGAGTGATAAATAAATTATAAATAAATTACTGGCAAAGAGTCGAAAACGCACTTTGAAAATCGACAAATATATTTTTAATTTTTTTGATGACGTCATCCTGACGTCACTTCGAACTTTGCATACTAGTATGATTAACTACCTACCCACCAAGTTTCATGACAATGGACCTTTCCTTATATGAGTTTTGAAAAATCGCATTTTGATGACGTCATGATGACGTCACACATTTTCCAAGTTTTGTGCGAATAGCTATTACATAACAGACCAAATGCAAAAAAGAATTTTGCATTTTGCATGTTTCGTTCGGGAGATATGGCTAAAAGGTCCAAAAAAATTAATATTCATATAAAATCTCAGGATGACGTCATCATGACGTCACCTCATTTTTAATCTATAACACATCCTGGTATAGCCACATACCAAGTTTCAACCCAATCGGACTTACATTTCTGTAGATATAAGACTTCACAATAAGTACGTACATTTTCAAAATCAATAAAAAATTAGGTGATGACGTCATCGTGACATCATAGTCTTGGCATAATTTTTGTATGAGGGTCTACCTTGGCTGTAACTTTGATAACGATTCCAGATCGCCAAGTTATAAAAATGGTGGCTTGAAAACGTGTACCAAGTCAATGGGTTAAAAATCCCACAGCACAAAAACTGCACCTTTAAATACGTGATTTGCCTTCAAACTGAAACATTTTTATGAAATATTACTTGATATTCTGACTCTTGGGAATATTTTCAATCAAATGACAAACGTAAAAAATACGATTTCTTTTTCCTTCTCATGGTAATTCTCGGCCGAAGTTCAGAACTACTCAGTAAGATATATCAGTGTTGTATAGGAAAAGACTTGTGGAGAAAGTGTACAAAGTCTATGAGAAAAATTAATTATTCATGAATCCATAATAAATCACTTAATGATGACGTCATCATGATGTCATATAGTCTTGGCATAATTTTTGTATGAGGGTCTTCCTTGGCTGTAACTTTGATGACGATTCCAGATCGCCAAGTTATAAAAATGGTGGCTTGAAAACGTGTACAAAATCAATAGGTTAAAAATCCCACAGCAGAAAAACTGCACCTTCAAATGCGTGATTTTCCTTTAAACTGAAACATTTTTATAAAATATTACTTGCTATTCTAACTCTTGGGAATATTTTCAATCAAATGACAGGCGTAAAAAAATACGATTTCTTTTTCCTTCTCATAGTAATTCTCAGCCGAAGTTCAGAACTACTCAGTAAGATATATCAGTGTTGTATAGGGAAAGACTTGTGGAGAAAGCTGTGTACAAAGTCTATGAGAAAAATTAATTATTCATAAATCCATAATAAATCACTTGATGACGTCACCATGACGTCACTCTTCGGGACACATCTTTGCTATAGGGACTATGCTTATGCCAACTTTCAATGATATCTGACAAAGATTAATGCCAAAAGTGCTATAATACGTCCCTGTCTATGCGCATGCATGAACATAAAATCTGTCAAAGTTAGCCGAAAATCGGCTAAAACGGTCACTGTGGACAGGATTTGATCTCAGCAACACGTGCGCTGCAGGCTGACTGACATACGATGTATGTGCCTATGTACAAGGTACGTGCATGTACATGTACATTGTGGACGTCCTGTCCTGTGCATGTTTTGAAGCAGAGGTATTGTCAACGTGAAGTTTTAAGCGTGCGCAGGGTATGTTCGAGTTCGCTTATCGCCTCGAAACTTTGAAATGTTTTAGACCTAATCTTCAATCGACAATTAAAGTAAAAACAAATATAAAAACTGCCATGGTTGATTTTTCAGGAATTTTCAAATGAAAAAGGGTCTTTTTATTATAACTTCCGGTCTGATGACGTCATTCGCCTAAAACTTCGCACACGTCTTAAGTGGGTCACGGTCATCATATACACCAATATTTAGGCGATTCCGACAAACTTCGCCACAGACATCTATTCAAAATACATTTTTGCTAATTTTCAACCTGTCGCTAGAGGGCGCTCGAAGATTGCATGACGTCATCGGTAGATGATTTGAAGAATACTATCGGCCAAGAGACTAACACCGTTGAAAGCAAGTTCATTTCTATTACCACTTTCAAATAATAAGCCACTTCCGGTTTGGGCCTTTTTCGACCGGAAGCAAGGGTCACGTGATTGCACGCACACTGAATGAAATGAAGACCTCAACCTACTCTACCACTTGCCGGCAACAGAATGCTGCGGACGCGTACGGTTGATTTCTTATGCATTTTTAAATATTAAAAGTGTCACAATTTAATTGCCTATAAATAAACACAGGATGACGTCATCATGACGTCATCATTACACAATGTTGTTTGAATAAGGGTCTTTGCTTTAACAAAGTTTGGTGTACATGAATTACTGGCAAACAGTCGAAAATGTCCTTTGAAAACCGACAATTTTTTTTAAAATTTTGTGTACAAAGTCTATGGGAAAAATTAAATATTCAAAAATCTATAATAAATTAGTCGATGACGTCATCATGACGTCACTCTTCGGGGCACATCTCTGCTATAAGGACTATGACTATGCTAACTTTGAATGATGTATGACAAAGATTAATGCCAAAAGTGGCACTGAGAAAAAACGTGTACAAAGTCTATGGGATTTTGGCGACAAAAAGAAGAAGAAGAAGAAAGAAAAAAAATGAGAACAAAAAGAAAGGCTTTTCCGCTTTTTTGCGGAAAAGCCAATAAAGCAAATCAGTTTACAATCGACGTAGCTTTAATCACTCACTCATGAGAATGGATAATGTGAGTATGAATATTAAAACACAGAAAGTAATAAATTTGTTCGGAAAAAAGTTTTTTTTTCTAATTACTTTAACCCCCATGCCTCCTATGCAAACACATTCTGTGTAAAGTTGTCCTTTTAGTCAAAATCAGTCAAGTGACTGTTTTTATCAGTTAAGTGCTCACTGGATACGTAAAGCAGGATTGACTGGCTGTGACTGTTTATGTAACTTGATTCAGCTTTATGCTTTGACTTATAGGTCATTGATAAGACAGCTGTGCCTACCAAGTTGCCTGCTTCTGTTGTCTGAATTTGACTAGTCACAGTGCTTGCTTTAAATATGATCTGACTGCAATTGGTGACCGACTAGCCTGTGTAAAAGGCAAGGCAGGGGAAGTGGATGGAATTTTTGACTGTCTGTGACTCTTCAAACAGTAGGAGGGTTAAACTAATGCGTAAGAATGGATTTAAACTTTGGAAAAGAAAAACATGAAAACGGCTATAAAGTAGCGATGGGTCCGGTGATAGGCTGTAGTTTTTCGTCCACTCAAAATCAGCCAATCGTGGGAGGTGTGGCGACTCTTCCCTCGGGATCGAGATAGATTCGAACCCGATCAGTTCGGTAATCCTCAGTGACGGCGTGGCCGTACGGGACAATCTGCACCTGGAATCGGCAACAAAAACACAGGAATGAAGTGACTTTAGAAAATGACAGGGGATTACGGTACGAAATACGCAACAATGATGCTCGTGTCCATGGGCAAGGTACTTTATCCTAATTCTCATCCAAGAATGAAATCTCTAGTTCGACAGCTTTTGTCTTCCCCTTTAACAAGCGTACCTGCGTATACTCCCTCGGTGTATAGCATTAAGCTTTCCGGGAATGAACTTTAATAACAGTATTCAACTTCAAGATCATCGGTCATTATTCGTCAAAAAGAAAAGCAAAAATCGTCTTACCTCCAGAGTTGGTTCCTCTCTCTCAATGACCGCCTTGGCCTCCTCTCCTGTCTGTCCAAGCAAAGAAGGAAAAAAAACGGCACAAAGTGAGACATTTAGTGTTGTGGATTAGCTTACGTGACTTCATGTGGAAGAGATGGTAAAGATGGAAGTTTTGTTTTGCTATAAGCCATGTACAGAAAAGAATCATCTACGGTCTGAGCCGGATGCCCGGCCACGTCACACGTACACTACATCAGCACAATTATTACACTGTTATTGAAGTATGTGCCGTCATAGATACACGAAGAGAACGTAACTATTATGTTATGAAGAATCGAACGTCTATTATAATAACGTTTACCTGGCCAACGAGTTCTGGCCATGTTTGTTTCCGTGTCGGCTTGCCGATCCCCTCTCCCTGACGACAACCCTCAGCTACGAGGACTGCCATCAAAACCAGGGTGCAGCAGAACATCAACGTCGATTTCCCTGCCATCATGCCGGGCCCAAGTTGCAACCGAGTATAACAAAATGATCACGATAATATAGGAGACAGAACACGAGGTGGAAGGCACGCAGAGAGTTTTTGGACAGAATGTACAAGTGAGCGATGCGCACGGTCTTTACGTGCCTCCACGGATATTGGATGCAGCTTTTACGGTAAGCGAAAGTTTGCGTTGTGGATCATGCCACCCGGTACCACCCCAACTTCAGAATAAATGCATGTAAACACGCAGTCAAACCCTTTTTTTACAACACAATGCTGTGTGTATTTAAACAGTGACGTTAAGTATGCCCAAGGTTCAGACGTTAAGCCCGCCGCACACCTAGCGTGCTGGAGCATACAAGGTCCAAAATGATAAGAAAATGCAAAAATATTTTGTGCGGACCTAATTCACGGTTCACCTCCAAAATGGGATTTGACACACCCGGACTACAGCAAAAATTCACCGCACTCGGGGGATATTTTGTGAGCTATTATTATACGTGCTCAGCAAACGGCCTCGAATGACTTTTTTGCTCAGCACGTATAGCTCTCGTATGCGTCGGGCTGTAGACAAGTCTAGAGACCGTAAGTCAATTCCAGGGGGAAAAAATAAATAAATAAGCTTCAGACTTAGAACATTATTTTACATGATGGATGAGCTGTATGTTGGGAGTTTGCCGTGACGTAAAATTCATTCCTTTTGCCGCGGAGTTTGTGCTGCTCTGAAAAGAACCGCAACGTTAGTTTCGAACAACGTGAGACATTTCTTTGGTTTTCTTTCCGAAGGCGGATGGAGGATGGTCCCTCTGATAAAAACATGCCTCTTTCCTCTAGTTTCTAGATCATCTCCACGGCTCGTTTGTCCTTGGTAAACAGAATGAATGTACCAAAAGTTTAGATGTTAAACAAAAGACCGTATGTCATAGAACGAATTATGAGTAACAAAAAAACTATAACTTTTGAGATTTCAGACTTTGATTGAGGAACTTCAATTGGAAGAATTGCGATTACATCAAATGAGAAATTCTCTCTTGCGAGTATTTGGAGAAAGGATAGGAACCATCCCCTCCCTTCCTTCTGATCTAGTATTATACAAATAACGAATGTTTATGAATGCAATGGTAAGAATAATTTCATGAGGTGACAGATGAAATGTTCCATTCCACGAGACGAAAATGGAACATTTCATCTGTCACCGAATGAAATTATTTTTGCCACTGCACGCATGTGAAACATTCATTATTTGTTTTATACAACACCTGAATAAATCCTCATCACCTGATAGTGTGCCGCGTTTTTTCTTCTCAGTCCTGAGTAAAATCGCGACAAAAAGTTCTTCAGTTGTGAATCAGTCTAAAGCTTCAACAGATGGATCTGTATGTTTTGCCAATTTGTCTAATCGTTTGGCAGAATATTTTAGTTGCTTCTTTGTGTTAGCAGCCGACCTACAAGTGTTAATATTTCATCTCAAGATCAGAAGAACAAACAGTGCCAGTCTCGCGTAACGTCCGCATTTTGTGAAATAGATTCGTGTCACAGCGCCACCACCGGCAGCACTGAAACCGTGTAATGGAAGTTCCATTCACCGTGCATTAGAACTTCCATTGCGCTGTGCGCCGCGTGCGCGCTGTGCGTTGGACGAATAATTCAATGACATGTGATCAACGATCCACCAATCAGATGACGGGGATTAATTCAGGTGTTGTATAAATATATATATTGGGGTTTATTTTCTCCTCTGTCGTCCTCCCTTTTCTACTTTACCATTTTGCCGCATCCATCTGTCCCCCTTCCTATCACCTCTTCATCCCCTATTCACACTTATGCATTGCCATACTCCATCCCTTCCTCCCTACCCCCTCCCTTCCTCCTCACCCCCTCTTTTGTTCCTTATTTGGTGCACCATCACACTCCTTTGTTACTTCTTTCACTCCATCTCCTTTGATCTTCGCCCACAATGGCATGTCCCCTATTTAATCCCTCGTTTGTGTTTCTCCTTCCAACCCAGCATAAATGTCTGTCACCTACACATGTTTCCTGTACCACTGCCATTTGCCTCTGAAGCAGATATTGCTAAGATCGAAACATCAGGCCCTCTTAATGTTTTTAATTTGTATATTGCAGGTCAATCCAGTGAGTATAGCAGTTTGCAGCATGTTTGATTAATGTTTAATGAACAGAACAATACACAGGCAAGCGCAAAATGAGCATACTCTAAAAAAGCATTAGTCAGATTTGACTAGAAACCAATTAAATTCGACTTGCCATTCTGGGTACAACTGAAAATCAGTCAATCTGACTAGATTTGTCCAGTCAGTATTATTGACTTTGGAAAAATGTAATTACAAATAACTGAAATTGGAGTCCCACCCAACTACTTTTTCTAGTCATAGTATGAAACTGTGCATGCCCAACTAAAATCCTAGTCAATTTTCAATAACTAGGATAACCTGTCAATATTTTGACTAAGTTGTTTTTAGAGTGTACAATGACTTCTGGTTTGAATGTTATGTATACGTCTTTGACTTTCAATACAACCCTCCTGCTGTTTGATCAGTCACAGAAAGCCAACAAGTCAATCCTTCCCCCTGCCAAGGCTTTTACACAGGCTAGCCACCAACAGTCAGATCATATTTCAAGCAAGCACTGGGACTAGTCAAATTCAGTCAACAGACAAAAGCAGTCAAGAAGTAGGCACAGCTGGCTTATCAATCACTTACAGGCAAAGCATAGCTGTGACAAGTTACATGAACAGTCACAGCCAGTCAATCCTGCATTATGCATGCTGGGAGCTCTTAACTGTTGAAAACAGTGCACTTGATTGATATTGATTGAAAGGACAACTTTGTACAGAATGTTTGTTTGCATAGGAGGATTTTAATAAGCAATTGAAACAAAATCCCTTTTTATCCGTGATTAGAATATTAAAAAAATCTTAAACTTCAGCTGGGCAGAGGGCAATGCTTTTCTATCACCTAGGCGTGAGTAAGCATGTCTCGTCATTCATTGTTACCCAAATAAAATAACAAATTTAAGAACACCCTCTGAGGTGCCGCAACGCTTAAGGTATGAATACACTAGTCTTTATATAAGGAAACTATAGAAAGCTCTCAGAGAACGCAAACCTCCGCCAAGGCTACACAATTCCCCGCCATATATTGTCAGTACACCCAAGAGAAATACTCGCATAAATGGTGAAGAATCCTTGAAAACATCCTGGATCCAGACCCAGATCCGGATCACTTCCAAAATCTACTCGATTTGTATTTGTACCAAGGACCACCCCTACCTTTTTTTTCATGCAAATCCGTCCATAACTTTCTGAGTTATTTTTTTTAACAGACAGATCAACCAACCAACCAACCAACCAAACAACCAACAAACTAACCAAAATCAGATGAAAACATAACCTCCTTGCGGAGGTAATTACAATTATTAGATGACATCTAATATATATGTTAAATTAATGCGATGTTATCACGCATAAAAGTACAACACATCCCTTTAACGTACATGTACATCACCCCGACGCAAATTATTCCATCGTATGAATAGTACTAGTTTCATTGCGGTACCCACTGCTATATCTGATTCCAACCAGCCAGCCAGCCAACCCCGGCAAGCTCGGTGGTCGAATGGTTAGACGTCTGCGCTAGTAAGCAGGAGGTCGTGGGTTCGAGTCCCAGCCGAGTGATTTTATTCTCACAACTACTCGGGGGCAACACTGAGTATACACAAGGCCAAAAACCCAATATTGAATATACATCACGCCGACGTAAATGTTATCTTATGAATAACATGAGCTTGCTTAGGTTCCAATAATTATCAGTGATCAAATTAAAACATATTTGTACTGATAGCAGTTATAGCAGCTGGAGTCGCATTCGCATGTAGCGACACATACTTATAAGTTTATTGGTACCAATAAAAAAAAATCACATAATAAAGAACGAGTGCTATAAGCAAAAACATTAATCGTTATAAATTAAAGTAATGTTACTGTTTTATCGTTATTGATGTATAACACTATAAAGAAATAGGTCCAACACCTAGAAAACTTTAGGTTGTATGATTAATATGACACTCATGCTAGAAAAAGGGAGTAGCTAATCGGGTAATTTGTCAACAACAACCCCGGAAAAAAATCTACGAAAAGAGCGTTTCGCTGGGTTGCTTGACCGGCCTGGTCGACTCGTCGTCATAAAGGCTCAGTGACCGGAAGGAACTGAGGGTCCCCTTCATACGATAACTTGAAGATCCTGCTTCATTCTGTTGAACATCATCCAGAGTAGAATCTTCCGGGACTTCTTCAAGGGAAGACTGTCGCCTAGCCGGCGCCCCGCCGGAGTCAGAGAGCTTGGTTCGGTACCCCAACTTGCGGAGGACCCCGTTCCAAGAATGATCCTCCTCTTCCTCGAAGACGTCCCCGTCGGAGGCGGACTCGCGCCTGGCCCGGGTGTGGTCCTTGTACTTGGCCAGCAGCTTCTGGAAACGCTGGGTGGCTTCTCGGTGTTTGCGGAGCACCACCTCGGCGAAGTCGGTGATGATATCCCAGGTTTTCTTGGTGATCTCCTCGGAGTAGTGCCAGTTGGAGGGGGTGAAACGGATGACGTATTTCCCTTTGAGGGTGGCGGGAATCATGTGGGCCTTGCCGGACTGGTTGATTCGTTGGAGGAGGAATTCCGTCAAGTTGTTCTCCCCCTGTGGAAGCCGCACGAAATGACATCAGGCAATTATCGTGGTCATTACATGGTGTTATACTCAGACCCCATATATACCTATTGACTCTCAGCCATGCAAAACTATAGTAAATAAACTTCTTAACACGATTTAATCGTGAGTTTAACAGCTTGATTATCCACATCCAACTCATTGGGTGTAAACAACGACACACTCTAAAACGTCCAGGGTCAGATTTGATCTGGAATGCGGGTTCTATTTTGACTGACACTTTTTCGGGTCCAAATGACACTTTTTCCAGGTCCAAATGACACTTTTACGGGTCGAAATGACACTTTTCCCGGGTCAAAATGACACTTTCCCAGGTCAAAATGAAACTTTTCCGGGTCGAAATGACACTTTTCCGGGTCAAAACGACATTTTCCGGGTCAAAATGACACTTTTCCCGGGTCGAAATGACACTTTTCCCGGGTCAAAACGACATTTTCCGGGTCAAAATGACACTTTTCCCGGGTCGAAATGACACTTTTCCGGGTCAAAACGACATTTTCCGGGTCAAAATGACACTTTTCCCGGGTCGAAATGACACTTTTCCGGGTCAAAATGACACTTTTCCGGGTCGAAATGACATTTTTCCGGGTCAAAATGATACCGCAAGAACTAATTTTCTGGGTCATTTGGGCTCAGAAAAGTGTTATTTGCACCTGCAAAGTATCAGGCTAAAAAGATCCCTCATACCGGGTGGGTCAAACCTAATCGGACGTTTTAGAGTGCAGCAAATCAAAGAAGGATTCTTTTTTAGCATACGATTATACTTACATTGAGACTTTCAGTAAGGCTAATCTGAATCTAATGAAAATCTAAATACATGTATGGAGATCTCCTGGATAGAGGTAGATGAACTTGGAATGAACACTCCAATAACATCCGGATTTTGAACCGGAAATGTGTCATATTTGACCAGGAAAGGGGTTGAGCCACAAAGCACCCGGAAAACGGGTCAATCACACCCGGAATCCGGGTCAATCAGACCCGGATGTTTTTAGAGTGTATTATTATATCGAGTTGGCCAGGACAGGCGAATCATCCTACGGACTAGTAATCACCACTGATACAGCACAAAGAAATCATTCTCGTACCTTGAGCCTGAAGCACACCAGGCCGAACTCCACAGTGCCGACAACCTCGAACCTGTCGTCCGCACGCACCCAAGACTCCAACATCTTGGCCAACGCCACGTGCTGCCATCCCAAATAATCAAACACAAAATCTGTCAAGAGTCCTGAGTTATTATAAGGCTTGTTTAAATCATTTCCCTAAGAGAGAAAAATCAAAGAGAAACATAAACAGTACAGAAGAATGTGCAACCGAAAATACATGTATTACCGATCGTATGTACTCCTGCAGTCCTTCCACGCCATACGTTCTGATAACGCACCACAGTTTCAGTGATCGGAATCGCCTGCTCAGGGGAACGGTCCAGTTCTGTTAACAATTTCAAACATTCAACTCAGTGCACTTCAGCAGCAAAAAAAAAAAAAACATCAGTCAACGAAAAGTCAGCTCGCTTGAGCCCAATTTTGCAATATTAACCGGCTGGGAAACGGCGCGTATTACACTAATCTGACGAACAGCAATGACGGATCTATAATAGGAGGTTGTTGGAGGCTGCCTCCCCTCCCCCCCCCCCCCAACTGTTCAGCTGCTGACTTATGGAAGTGGTAAAATGGGGCAAATGTAATAAATGGCAAGCTCAAGTTTCGAAATGTATTCTCAAATTACCAATGAATGCAGGAGAAAGCATCGTGGATTTCGAAATTTTACTGCAGGGGCATGCCCCACCCCCTCCCCACATCAAGGCGTGCCTTCTGCACCCCTTTACTCAAAATACTTCCATCCTTTCCTGAAAGCTAGATCCACCCCTGTTTGCCCAGGGTAGCAAAGGATGTTTTTCAAACCTTGGCTTCGTTTCAGCTTTGGTTCAGGTTCGTGCTCTGCTCCAGGAGCATTGAATCTCAAAATGCGGGGCCGACGTGTATTTAATTTCTATTTGGTTGAGATTATTTTAAGGCTTCTGCTGTCACTCATTGCTTCTTTCCACCCAGAGCTGTATACTCCCCAGGGAGTTGAGGTTTCAGGGGTGTTTGCCCGTTGAAACAGGGGGGGGGGGGGAAATAATTGTATAACGCTTTGATACCTGGAAATATGAACGATTTTTAAGTGTTGACACAATACTGCTTAATATGGGCCAAATATTAAGTGGAGTGATGTGGCCTCGTGGTTAAGGGCATCGGATTTGTAGTCTGCGGGTAATTCTGCAGTTTGTGGGTTCGAGTCCTGCCTGGGGTCATGGTGCGTGGTCCTTGCTTCTCTCCACCCAGGAGTAAATGGGTACCTTTGATGGCAGTGATGGTTATTGTAGTTGATTTAGCTTCCTTGCGCTTAACAGGCTGCATCGAGCTGTATACTTCCCAGGGAGCTGAGGAGGTTTTAGGAGTGTTTGCCCGTTGAAACAGGGGAAATAATTATTGTAAAGCGCTTTGATACCCCGTTGCGGCGTAAAAGCGCTTATTAAAGCTATAGTCCATCATTTGCAGCCATCCGAAAAGTAACTGGCGTAATTATTGTTGAAAAACAAACTTGCATGGTTGAAAGATAGTAAGGGCACTAAACTCCCTGTGAAATTATTCTTTCTGGGAAGCTGTCATTTTGAAGTAATCAACGACAGAAGGCCTTTCCAACGGTGCGTCGTAAGGAAAATTTAAATTAGTAGTTCGTTTTGTTATTCGGCGAAGCGCGCGCAAGCATTGGCACGACGCACACGCGCGCGCGGTTGCTATAATTCGTCGGATCAGTGCGCGACGTCGCGTATAGCTGCAATTCAAAACAATTCAAAACATGATTCACTAACTTTTGATTTGAAATTGAGATCCTAGAATGCTAGTTTTCTTGGAGTATACAGCTGAAGCTTAGCTGAAACTTTAGTTAGTTGTTCAGTATTCTTCATTAGATTTTGAACACTTTTGTTGCTTCAAACGAACAAAATGCACAAATTACAAATGATGGACTATATCTTTAAATGCCCGATGTACGCATGGAAGCTAAATTGCCGGGCGGTTGCCTGTCGGCATGACGTCACATAGCACATTGTCTATAAGCCATAGTTAGGCTCTATTCGAGATGGTTCTGTGCACTTACCCTGTAGTCCAGCAAGTGTTTCTCTTGTTCATCCTCCATGTAATAGATGCGGTTGATGGAGAGTGCGTCTACTAAGTAGTACTTGTTTCTCACCCTGAAAAATGAATCAATAATTCCACATTCCTTTAAAGGTCCCTATGGAAAGGAATCAATTCTTTAACAGTGTTGTGCTTTGAATATTATGTAGTACGATCTCACATTGGTGAGCAAAACAATGGTGTTGGGTCAAGACACACGAGGCAGCTAGTTAAAAGACAATTTTTTTTCTGGGCAATCTCCAAGAAGAAAACGGAAGGCACATTTTAATTCCATGTAATGTTCTAAGGAATTTCCATAAACTGTTGAAGAAATGTAAATGTAAGGGGTATGTTTAGATTGCGTACTCTATTTTGGTCATTTTGGTCACAGCCATCAGTCATTGGGTCAACTTCATGCATGTGGGCCTACATATTAGCTTCACAAATGGTAAAGGCCTACAGACTCGGAGCTGAGTACCTATAGCGTTATCCGCAGCAACAACACATGTAGGCACCACGACAAGGCATACATAATTGTAGATAGAAAAAGAATCACATAGATATCAAAGGGTGTTGCAATATTTTCATTTTCAGTTAAGAGAAGTGAGTATTTGCATAGATGTTTTGAAAGGTGAGGTATTTTGTTTTTATAGGTGATGTATTTTATAACCCCCTTTTTAATTGCTGGTTACTTTTTAAAGGATCTAAGACACCAAGAAACATATGGGGTCGGATCGGCGATATAGTTCAACGAGTCGTTTAGATTGGACAGTCATTGGCAGGTAAAAGAGTTATTTTATAGTAGATTAAGACAGGTGAAAGCTTAAGATGTCTGAGACGACACAATCATCCCACATGGAAGAAAGTTGTTAATAGGATCAATCAGCAGTTGTTTGTCACTCTTTGGAGATCATCGAGAAACATTTTGAAAAAAAACAATGAAATTGAGCGTAACAATAATTTGTTGATGGACGGATCATTATTTTAAAAGACATTGGGAAGAAAAGGAAACAGTTACCACATGACCGAGCAGTCCAGGCCGACGTGCATCCACTTGACAGGGTTGTAGTTGAATGACATCACATTCTGGAAAATAGTATGCATGGTTAACATGAACAATATGTGTCTTGTGATGGGTTCTCCCTTTCTTTTGCCAACCCACTTTCATTCCCTTTCGTACCTTTTGTCCAAACTTTGGAACACTACTAAGGGAATAATAATTCGTCACCGCTTTGACGAAGTGACGCATCCGTCCAAAACCGAGATTTTCTGAAATCTGAGATTCTTGGATATTCTAACATTTTATGGTGTCCTCTACATGATTACCAAATTTCGAGACACAACATTCCATCGTTCGTTAATTACGCTAATTGCACAAAGTGTTGAAAGTGCTACACACTAAGTTTTTCGTTTTGACGAAGTGACGAATCTCTATGTGTCACTTAGTCTCATTGATTTTACACGTGTGCTATATTTAGAAATATGAAGCCTCCAAGATTTGCATTTTGACGAAGCGACGCATCTGCGTTCTAAAATGTATACATTTTATATACGCGCACGCGCTGTATACAAACATATGCCTCATTTTTGTGAAGAAGTACATTTTCCGTTTTGACGAAGTGACGGATATCTTCAGTAATTAATATTTTCTAATTAAACACCATTTTATGAACAGAGAGAGTTATTTTTGGCTATTTAACTCCTGGGCTATTGTCTCAGTTATATATTTTTCAATTCTGGTGGAGAAATGTACACAAAAATGCAAATTGAAAAATCCACCAACTTCAAACACAATTTTCTCAAAACTCGGTTTTGCATCTGTGTTCACAGATGCGTCACTTCGTCAAAACGGTTATGTGCTTGGCCGGTTTTAAACAAGGTTCGTTTAAGACCGGTTGGGGCAATGGACGCTGATAATAGCCCGAGCCTAAGGTGAGGGATATTATTGGCAACCAAGCTCCAGGCCGATCTTAAACGGACTTGTTAAATACCTTTTCCGTCAAAGAGTCAAAACAAGTAAAAACAAATGTATAAATTTCCGAACATTTTGTTCAACAAATTTACATCATGTTTTTTTGAAACACCCCTATGTTATGGTATGTGCCTCTCACGAGTATTCGAAAACAATTCCTTATATGGAGATTGGCGCGTGCATGGCGCGTCAAAACAAGTAACAACAAATGTATACATTTCCGAAAATTTTGTTCAACAAATTTACATCACGTTTTTTTTTTTAAAATGCCCCTATGTTATGGTATGTGCCTCTCACGAGTATTCGTAACCAACTCCTTATATGGAGATTGAATTTAGGACTATGAAATACTGACTAATTAGTGGTATTGTGCATGCCTTAGTGAGGATTGTGAACGTTCAACCAATAAAAGGGTTAAAGGGACCGGATTTCACAGAGTCCAAAATTTATGTGACACTGAAAAAGTGTACAAGATCAGCCAGCTGGTGTTTTATCAACCGTTTAAGACCAGCCACGTGATGGGCTCTCGACCAATAGGAATAGGTAAACTGTCTTACGTATTAATGAATATACCATGTGATAAACGACAATTATCAAAGACTTTCAAAAGGAAATGCAATAAAACTAGTGTGATGACCAAAAATGGACAGCCATTACATTCATAAAGCCTCGATCTCCAACGGACGTCTGAGAACCTAAAACCGTGAGGACGACTACGACAAGAAAACCACAATCACTTTGACTGTATAATTTTAAAAATAGAGGAAAAGTCGGGGTCAAAAATAACCTGGAACCCTTTGAGTAGATATCTGTACTCCGGGCAGATGAGTGCGTTACCACCGTAGGCGCCGTCCACGTGAAGCCATAGGTCCTTCTCTGCGCAGACTTGCCCGATCTCCTCAATGTTGTCCACGGCTGCACTGCCTGTTGTTCCCATGGTCGCACAAACCTGAATTTCAATTAAGAAATTGTGCGTGGCCTCAAACAAGTCTCAATTAATCACTGAAAAACCCAAGTCACCAAAAAAAAGTCTTATGTTTTGGACAAGAAAATTATGTCACTTATTTGCCGGCAATGCATGGAAGACGGCTTGAGGGGAGGCTGTCGGTGGAGCAGCTTCTGATAAGAAAAACATTTTGAATGATTTTTCTTTTTTACTTACAAAGAACGGAACCATTCCGCTTGCTATATCCTTCTGCAAGATAAATGAAACAAAATGACAGTCATTTAGACTCGGATTGTCGTGACGTACAAAAACCAGTTTCCATTTAAATAGACTATAGTGCGTATTATTATTATTATGGTTGAACCTTTCTCTCTCTGATATCGGGAAAATTGCACGGCCCAATTGTATTTGGCAATGTCCCGATGTTTAGTCACTATAGCGGGATCGCGCGGCACCCGCCAGCTGGTCAGTGCGCCCTAGACTGACACGTGTTTTGAGAAGGGGTTCATTATACAGGGTGAGTAAAAAAAACGAAACCCAAATGTCGGGACTATTGTTTAATTGAAGTTCTACATGTAGCACTTTCCAAATCTAGGACATAAAAGCCCAATTCATAAGCTTTCTTTTAGTACAAGAATTGTTCAAATCAATCATGAGCTTTTCAAGTTACGGAATTTTAAACACAACCACCGTTTTAAAGTTCTGTCCACGGATCACAAAAAAAGGTGTGAGTTCTTATAGGCCAAAAAAAAAGTTTCCGGTTTCTGGTATGCGCGCGCGTCGCCGTAGCCATGCGCGTCGGCAAAATGAAAAAGTTTTTTTTTCAATGAAAGATGATGTCTCAAACCGCCAAACTCACTGGTTTGACTGGAATCCTGCTGCTGCACAATTTTAACGTGTTTTTAGATGGGGTTATGATCGAGAATAAGCTTTATGTGGCCTCTCTGGGCTCCCATATATTTGCACTAAGTTTAGTCGGGCACCATTTGCAGTCATCAGCCGACATTTGAAGCAAAAAAATCAGGTAAAAAAAAAAAAAGCCGCGTCGCCGCACCACTTTTTGGGCAAGCTCCATACCAGAAACCAGAGACTTTTTTTTTTGGCCTTAGCTAAACGAAAACAAATTCACACACATCCCTTTGTGACTTGTTTTCGTTTTGCTGAAAGAACACTGAACTTTTTTGTGATCCGTCGAAAGAACCTTAACACGGTGGTTGTGTTTAAAATTCTTATTTTAAACATTTTTTCCCAAACATCCTTGTACTTTATCATATTCTCAATTGTTTCGAGGATGGGCGGGGGGGGGGGACATTTGCCCACCCTATCCACATTGGCACTCCTGCGGACGCCCATGTTGTTAAATGTGCATTAAAATAACAGGAATATGACTTCGCACCTCGCTCCCCCCCTTCTTTTTGTGTGTGTGTGGCTTTTTCGGGGGGGGGGGGGTGTGGGGCAGGCCAAGCACCCCCCTTGCCCCATTCTGGCGACGCCCATGGCATCGGGTGTATGTAGTGACGGACGCTTAATGGCATACACACAAGTCACTGCTTGCATTCAACTTGCAAACCATAACATACCTCCACAGCTTCACGCAGAGTCTCTCCGCGGAGCGAAAACTTATCGTCGGTCGGCAAAATACGTCTCTTGACGAAGGCAATGTTCGCTGCCTTCTCCACCGACGAATGAGCCTGCAGTGTAAAGAGGCACAATTTTCACATTCTGTTTACGTGGGCGTGTCGAAGCGGTAGTAGGGTTGCCTTTATATTATCTGATAAGCCTACTAAATAGCGTTGTAGTTTTTTAACGTATTTTGATAACGAATCTACTCCGATTTTTACGTTCAGTTCAAACTTAAATAACATATTTACCTTTTTTATTAGATTTCTCAAAGCCTATTACCAACATCATTATACATAATACCATTATTGTACCTTCAACCTAATTGGGGGATGCTTTGAAGCTTACGTTTCAGGTGGAGAGAGGCAATTGTAGTAAAGTATACTACCCAAGAACATAAACACAATGATCCCGGTTAGGGTTCACCCATGAATCGGACACCATAACACTGGACCTCACCGATGTACGCTAACTTCCCTATACTTCAACTTGCCAAAGTCTCTCATAAAAGTCCCATGATCGTAAGCACAAGTGTGTAGTCGAGGTACTACTGATGGATCGAAAGTACATCACAGGTTCGGTCATAAATGATAAATCACGTGTCAATCCACTGCTACAAGTAACAACATGATGAACAATAAAGAAGGAATGCCTCTGTCACAATCCTATATTAAAAGATCCTACACTGTCTGTCTGTTTGTCTTGTGTCTGTCTGATGTCTGTGTGTCACGTTTGTTTCTTGTAAAAGGCCCAGTGTGCGGGAGCCAGTGTATCCTTAAATGTTATATGTTCTGCTTTCGCTGTCCTCTGAAGTCACCGTTTGCACGTGAAAACAATGATTTATTTGGGGGTTTTTGTGTGGCAAACTCGTTCCTTTGAGACTCTGAGTAATTAAATATTACAAAATCTTATCTCTATGAAAACACTCCAAAACGAAGGCTTATCGCTATTACGCAAAACATAACGTTGATGATGACAAAATGTGGCCAAATTGGTTCACGAAAGTTTACCACGCCCACTTGGGGTCAACATGCATATTGAGGTCAACCAACTTTACGACCCCACCAAGCTAGCGGGGTGCCGCGCGAAGCGCGGCATCCCGCTATAGTAATTATTTGATGGTTGACATGGGACTGGATGACTTGAGATCGAATTGTGAGTGTCTTGCGATGATCACAAGTCGGCCCTAGGTGTACCTCGACTTCAACACCGATAGGGGCCCACGCATGCTTCCACTTAAGTAGTCACCCAGCGGTAAAAAGGCCCTAAACCACCTCTGGATTTCAACAGGAAATCGAGAGGAGGAGCTGTTTGGTAAGCTCGTATTGAACATGTACGTACCTCTTCCGAGAAATAAGCCACCAGCTTGGACAGCAGGATGCAGTCATCTTCTCCTGGGTGGGTCTCCTTCAAGGCAGTGATGGTTTTGGTTCTGGCCGCAAACATACACACAAGGGTGCACTCGCTGGAGGAGCCCTAGCATAAACGTAGAACGCCGTTGTGATGTTGTTAAATATTTTTGGGAACATAATAGGCCTAGTTCGGAAACTACGTAATGCCGAAGCCGACTTCAGGGTCCGAGAACTCCAGCTGTGCTACGATCCGAGCAAGATTAGAATCGAACGAAACAAACATCGAATTTGGACTACCTAACACCTCTGCACAATTGGTGGGGTCCGCTCATAAGTCCGACGCCTCATAGGTCCGACACCTAAAGTCCGAAATTTCAGACTTATGAGGCGTCGGACTTATGACGCGTTGGACTTATTAGGCATAAATTCCGCCTCATAGCTCCGACGCCTCATAAGTCCGAAACAGCATTTGTCCAATATGAGGCGTCGGACCTATGAGGCGGAATTTATGCCTCATAAGTCCAACGCGTCATAAGTCCGACGCCTCATAAGTCCGAAATTTCGGACTTATGAGGCGTCGGACTTATGAGGCGTCGGACTTATGATACGGCCCCCAATTGGTGCCGTTGGGTACTTTTGCTATGATGAGGTTTGCATATCTTTACCATTTTGAGCTCAAAATATGGTACCGTTGCAAAAACCTCACTGTGAGTGAAAACACATAGGCCTAGACTTTAACATTTGACAAATTAATATACTTTCCACAAACTCAGCAAAACCTTAGTCCATTACCGATTTTGTCTCTCCATCTGCATACATGATTACCCATCTGGAATTGTATTAGAGTTCTGATGTTTCAGAATTCAATCCTCGACATTGGTAACTTCACGTTAATTCACGGCGCCAGCAATAATGCCAACCTCCGTTCCCGCCCTCTCCTGAGCCAAATCGTCTTACCAGATGTTGCGCCGCATTCGGATACTTAAAGATATAAGAATATGTTTGGTATATGCGTTCCACATGGAGATGTCCGGAGGCGGTTCAATATAGTTTCTTGACCATTTTCGATATTTCCTTTGCCTTGCCGGTGATCTCTATAGTGGTATTCATTTAAGAAAGGCGCATGAAATTTTGATGTTAGTGCACCCAAGCAGAGTTGTAACGAGTCACTGATTTTTGTGACTCGAGTCGAGTCGAGTCATTTTAAAGAAGTGACTCGAGTCGAGTCGAGTCATTAGGTCAACAAGGTCGAGTCGAGTCGAGTCGAGTCACAGAGTGTGGTCGAGTCGAGTCGAGTCGAGTCAAGTATTTAGCTCGAGTCAATTCGAGTCACAAATATTTGAACACTATATAATAAATTACAATAAAAAGCAACACACACAAGAGAGAAATACAAGGCACCAGTCTATTACGAAAATCCAAAGACATAAAGTATGCTGTATGGTACCCAACCAACAGTTTCCATTGCATCACAGATAAGAAGATGTGAAACTTCGGTCTTATAACTGGTTTGGCTTCGGGTCTAGATTTTGTTGTTCGCTGATCGCTGACAACGTTAAAACCTAATTGCATTATACAAAACTGTTTCTGATTATTTAAAAGTGGGCCCGTCCGTATCCATTTGTTTTGTGAAATCGGGACATAAATTTAGCCAGCGTTCCACCAAGAACTTCAAAATCGCCCGAAACCAATGATGAAACCACGGATTGAGAAATGCGTTTTAAGTCTGGTTCCGGGTTTAGCATTACATGCTATAGAACCACAAGGTGGGAGTCCGCGACACGGTGTATGTTTGTTGTATCATTATGGAGGAAGGAAAACAGACGGCCGCTGTATATGAACGTACATTATTCGCGAACATTAACGTGACGTGAACAAAAACTGGCAACGCGAACGGCGCGGCGTAAGTCATTGCAAATATTTTTCGCAAATAAGTTTTGCTTTTATTTTTTGGGACTCGAGTCTTATTAGCCTTCCTCGAGTCGAGTCGAGTCATTCTGATGAGGGACTCGAGTCGAGTCGAGTCATTTGCTCGCAGTGACTCGAGTCGAGTCGAGTCATTTACCCGTCGGGACTCGAGTCGAGTCGAGTCGCCAAAAAAAGTGACTCGAGTCGGACTCGAGTCGAGTCATTGACTCGAGTCATTACAACTCTGCACCCAAGTAGGCCTACATAGCTCGATCGGACCTCGGAAGCTGCGGGCCAACGACCGTATTCGTGTTCATGGATGAGTCACGTGATTGTACCATTTCTGGAAGTAGTGTTTTGAGTAAAAAAACCCCCAGATTTTTGACCCAAGTGACCCCATGATGACCTTTGACTCCAGTTTGGTCATGTGGCATGTTGAGGCTGGGCTACTGATATTTTGACAAAGTTTGGTTGAAATCGGTCAAAATATCTTCACCGACACCACAAAGTAACACTCATGTACATACCAGTAAAAACTAGCAATCGGAGAAAACGGCATCTAAAATTGAACGCCTTCTAGAACAACACTTTGCGTCAAAACTGCAGAGTATTTTCAGTTGGGTTTCTCGTTGTGGACACTTGATGTATTGATCAGTGATGTAGTTCCTTGATGCTGGGCCTTGGCCTTAAGGCTGCCTTAAGGCTGGATTTTAGGGCCTTGGCCTTGGCCTCGAGGCTTGAGGGCAAAAGCCTTGGCCTTGGCCTTGGCCTTGAGGGTTCAGGGCCTTGCAATTTTGAGTCAAGGCTCTTCAAGGCCCATAGATTTTTGCATTTTCCAGATAAATCTGTTCGAAATTTTGCTGTTACCATTTTAATCGTATTACCATGGAGGAGGGAAGCACCCTATAGATTTGTGTGTTGGGCACACTTCCACTTGTATAGCATCACATTTTGTTACCATTGTAGTAGATTTGATGCAACAATATTCCGTACACTTGTGGGGCTAATGAGATGATCACTTTAATTGCATATAACTATGGAATAGATCTGATTGGTTGTATATGTCTCCCTGATAAGTACTAAAGATTTGCATGTATCTGTTTTAGATAATGCTGATATTTCTGACCATGTTGGGCCAGCAAATAAAAATTTCCCAAATCAGTTTCTTGGATCCCCTCTTTGTTACACTTGGGAAAATTGTGTGTCAATATAGAAGTAAATCATTATTTTGTTTAGTTAAACCATATTGAAGACCTGAACTTATACTTTAATAGATACAGTGCAGTCATAAAACGGTGTAGGCCTATGCGAGCATGTTGATTGCAATTAAAGAAATGTTGTTCTTCGTAACGAGCAATTCGTGATGATAAGGGTGGATCCAGGGGGGCCAAAAGGGGCCATGCCCCCCCAAAAACAAAACAACGAAACCATTTTTTTTTTAATGTGACGTCGTAATAAAGGCAGGCAATGAACCATACACCACCATCTTTTCCTCAAAAAATATCGGTTAAAATGGTCAGAAATTGACTCAAATCGCACCACAGAGCATCTCAAATCCAAAATTTCTTCGGGGCCCTTAAGCGAGCCCCGAAGCCCAAGCCGTAATTTTTTGACCTACTTTTTTGGGGGGGACCAAAATTTCTTTGCCCCCCCCCCACATTGTGTTCTGGATCCGCCCTTGCGTGATGATGTGTCACTCATGTGACTATAATTAGTTCTATATCAGTGGTCATTTCATAAAACAGGGCCTTGGCCTTGGCCTTGGCCTTGAGGGTTAAGCCTTGGCCTTGGCCTCGAGGCTTGAGGGTCAAAGCCTTGGCCTTGGCCTTGGCCTTGAGGGTCAAAGCCTTGGCCTTGAGGGTCAAAGCCTTTGCTCCAACACTGGTATTGATGTCATTAAATTTGCTGTTTTTGACCAGTTTGTGTATTAAAACAACAAGAAATAAGAGAAAAATGATGAGTGCTAGTTCGTGAAACCAAAAAAAGCTGCGAAACTGTAAATTTTCGTTTTCACGAGGTAGCACGCTTCAATGTATTACAACACTAGAAGAGTGTTACTTCGTGGAAACGGAGGTCAGCGTGCGCGCGCTCAAACAAGAAGAGTGTTACTTCGTGAAAACGTTTTTGCTCGCATTTGAGAAGAGTGCGCGCCATGCATTACAATGGTAAATGGAACTTGAGTGTTACTTCGTAAAAACGAAAATTGTCACTTTCGCGCAAAAGTTGCCATGGTAATTAGCGTAATTATTAAATTAAAGCTTTGAAACTTTGTGCAATGGTAGGCCTTGATGAATAATGTTTAAACATGTAAAAAACTGAAAACCGAAAAAAATATGGTTTAACACGTGGAGTGTTACTTCGTGGTGTCGGTGAAAATATGTAGGAGCAATAGACAATGTAACTAACTAACTAACTAACTAACTAACGGAGAGACATGACGATTTGTTGAGCTGCTACCCACAGCTAAAACCAGTTATGAATGCGCCGGAAATATCGAAACACCAAAGGTGCATTGGCAAAGAAAAGTGCACTTAATATCATGAGTGGTGTTTATATTACGATTTCAGTAAGGATCCAGGCGCTTTAAACATACCCATGCTCACCGGGCCCATAATACATTCCTTAGACCATTTCTACCAAATGCCGTAATTTTGGTATGCAAGCTCGTTGCTGGCATGTTGTCTCCAGATCGCTTATTCAAACACAACCATCGCTACCCCCACAGGTACTGTGGAGAGACGCCTTAATAAAGGTAAAGTGTCTTGCCCATGGACACACCTGCCGCAACCCTACAGGCTGCTTCAAATCCCCAATCTGTTGAATTACCAATTAGGTTCACCTAAAGTTTAATCAACACATGCACACCTCAGATGGTTGGACTTATATATGACTCCGCATTCACATGCTTACCTGGATGACCCCTCCCCCTGTACCCCCCTCGGTGTACGGCAGCAGTTCCTTGGGAAGACCCATCATGCGTCCCACCCAGTCAATCATAACCGTCTCCAACTCCGTCATTACGGGACTTGCGATCTACAAAGGGGGATTTAAATCACATCAAAATAATAAGAGGTCCTCCAGATAACATTTCCATTCTGCCAAATTTAAGAGGCCGACAGTGGGTAGAGCCGTTGAAAATTGACTTTTAACCCTCACCACCCCAACTCCATCAGAATCCCCCCCACCATTTTGGTGGATTTTGGGGAGCTTGGTCCAGATCGAAGGCCTGGCATGACTAACTATTGATGGAGTATGGTGGACTTAATGGCCTGAAGCAGTCTGGTATTAATTTAATGAACTTTTTTTCTCATTGCTTTCATTTCTACTCGCAAGTTCCAAAAATAAAGAGTTTACCTCGCTTTCAATTGAATAATGGCCGACTGGTGAATAAAGTCCAGGCCCAGATTAAGTGGTTCGTAGGCCCTAGGCACCAGTCATGTGGTTGCGAAGGCAAAGCGTCAGTCGTTGTCGAGGAAGCTAATCCGATTACGTCCTAAGAGGCTGTAACACAGCATTGAAATTCGCGAGCCCCCAAAACATGGCCTCTTGAACGTTGCGTTTCTCAGAAAATATGCTCGGTATGATTGAGATGTTACATTCTAATTGAAGAAGAAATTCTAAACTTCATGTCAGTGAAAAAAAATCGCCGTCATCGATGCCGAAACGTCAATACTGGTTACTGTCAAAGCTGACCTTCAGGTCTGGAAGAAATCGTTCGAAAACTTCCCCAAATGTGTGTTGTTATCCCAATTTATAGGAATTCATCCCAATTGTTATTTCACGAGTAGTTGAACACTTCAATTATCTAAGTATATTCCGAATATCAGCTTAATTTGTTGTTGCAGACGCTAATGTTACAGCTTGAATCATCTCCATGGAAAATTTCGAAGAGGATCTAAACAATTATTTGCCCGACCCAACCCATGTGCATTGGCTTACCGATTTCGGCTACGGCTTACCGATTTCGGCCAAGCAACACAATAACGTATGGTAGATTAGCATATTTATTAGCGTCACTCGCCCTGACATGGCGTGGGTCTCGGTAACGACCAATGGAAGCCGGCAAAAAGGGTGATATTTGTAAATTAACAACTCGTGAAGGAGGCTTTTATCCTATTGTTTACTGCACACCGTAATGGATATGAACCTCGTTAAATTATAGAGGAAATAAATTCTGAAAGTTGCATGAAGATACGGTCTTCCAAACGGGAAAAATTTATTTTCGAAGATTTCGCCCGCCAACGTGAACATGTCTGTGCACAAGTAGTTTCATTCAATATATAGTGTTACGTAACCTTTAGAAATCGCCCTTCGCAACCATATGGCTGAGCACCATTGTTCCGTAGGCCCCACTTCGCCCTAGGCACCGGCACCAATTTCGTGTTGATGCTATCAATGTACAATAGTCAGGTGGCATATGGTCGGAATCGTGACCGACTGGTCCAAAGCACCAAACTTGGCAGATAGATTCTTATAGCCCTAGAGAAGATATTTAGAAGGGGTGACACCTGAAATTCTTTTGGGAAGGGTGCCTTATTTGCATAAATCGTTAATCCCTGTCGTGTAATATATTTATTCCCATATCTGGGTATATTTTTATTTTTTTATTTTTTTGAAAAGTGTATTTTGGTGATTCTACTTGCATATTCTTACTTCAATAACATTTTGTAAAACATATAAGTGACTGAATAATTAGGAGGACATAGTAAAGAACCAAAATTGCTACTATTTTACCCTAAAGTTACGCGCATTTACCTTTTCCTCAGATATCATCAACTTGTCTCGCCAAACGTGGGTATTGATGAGCTTCAAATTCACAAAGTTACTTACTGGCATAGTTACCCTAACAAAAATAAGTGGAAAATCAAGTGAAAATTGATAACATCTTGATGTTTAGCCCAAAAGACCAAAAAAAGGAGAGAAAATGTGGTGTCCGTAAATTGGGCTAGTACGGGAAGGGTATTAAACGTGGGGACTTGAACAAGTTCAACGAAATCCCCCTCATAAGAGATTATTGTTGTTTACAATAATTTTGTCTACGCAACGTTTTCTCAACAATAATTTTGGGAATTTCCTTGAACTTGCTCCAGTGTTCCATGTTAGGCAACCCTTCACCTACTTGTTAGCCTAATTTATGGACACCTCGTTTTTCCCCAGTTTTTGTTTTCTGGGCTTAATATCACAATGTAATCATTGTTCACATGATTTTGCATAATGTTTTTATAGGGTAACTGTACCAGTAAGCTACTTGGTGAATTTGAAGTTCATCAATGCTGATGGTTGGCAAGACTAATAATGATGATATCTGGAGACAAGGTAAATGCGCGCAATTTTAGGGCATAATAGTAGCTATTTTTGGATCGTTACAATGTCCTCATAATTATTCAGTCACTTATATGCTTTGGAAAATGTTATTTAAGTAAAGATATGTAAGTAGAATCCTCAAAATACACTTTTCAAAAAAATAAAAATATATAAATATACCCAAATATGGGAATAAATTTATTACACGACAGGGATTAACGATTTATGCAAATTAGGCACCCTTCCCAAAAGAATTTCAGGTGTCACCCCTTCTAAATATCTTCTCTAGGTCTATAAGAATCTATCTGCCAAGTTTGGTGCTTTGGACCAGTCGGTCACGATCTTGACGAAAATTAGATCTAAGCCACCTGACTACAAAGCACGGTACAAATCAAGCCAGGCCAAACTGGTACAAGTCCTAGCTCTAAAAGCCTGTTGGCACCAAGGGCGTCAATCACTTCTCAAAAGTGGGGGTGGTACAGTGTATCTTGAACAGAACTAATGCGAGCGCAAAGCCTAAACGGCGTTGGGTTCGGGGCCCGCTTGATTAAGTGCCCCGAAAATTTGTTGGATTCTAGAGGCTCTGTGGTGCGATCTGAGGCAATTCTGATCAATTTATAACCATTTTTTTTTGGGGGGGAGATCATCATTTAAACATCGTTTTCGAGTTTGGAGTCATTGAATAAGCTTTTCTGAGCTATAGAATCAAAATGTAGGATACATTTTTTTTATTCGGGAACGAAAAAAGTTGGGAGGGTGGGGGAAAGAAATGTTCCCCCTTCAGAACGACAGACTTCAAACGTAAATTGTATACATAGGGCCTGCATGTATGATTTTTATGTAAATGGGTGTGGGTAATAATCTATTACTTCGTTTTGTACGAATAAAAAGGAGTAAATGCTTCAGATTTCAAATATGCACTTGTCATTTACAAGGCTGGGTTGGGGCAACCTTGAAATTACAAAGCAAAATAATTCTGCGCAAAAATTACTGCATTTTTTAAAGTTCATAAAGTACAAATGATACCATGATCGTATGAAAAAAAATTGGTATATGCTTTTAGGCCAAAAAAAAAAATAAGTCGGTCTCTGGTCAGCGCGCGCGTCGATTTTAAGCATGCGCGTCGATCTTTTTTTTTTCCAAAATGTTCTGCGGTAGCTCCAACAGCGCCCTCTATTTCCGCGCCTCCTCAATTTTTTTTACCAAAGAGCACCAAGGAATGGGAAATTGCACCAAGGCAAATGATCGAAAGCACCAAGGCAAATTATTGAGGCCACCAATGTACATGAGGACACCAAAAAAAGCAAAATAGTACCCACCTTGTCTGTACAATCCAAGCTGAAGAAAAAAAAAAAGGAAAAAAAAAAAAAAAGCCGCGTGGCCGCGTCAATGCCGGAACTTTGGTCTGACCAGAGACCGAATATTTTTTTTGGCCTTACTGCCACTTTTGAAGCATTTACTCGCATCTGTATGAATGAAAATTAAGCCAAACACTTTAACTAAAAACCATTTGCTAAAATCTGAAAATAATTACTTTTTACCTTTAAGCTTTTGCTACACTATAAGCGTGTCTTCGTTTCTTATGAATAAAAAGGAGTAAATGCTTCAGATTTCAAATATTTACTTGTCATATTTCAAGGTTGGGTTGGAGCTACCTTGAAAATATAAAAGCACATAATTCTGCGCATAAATTACTGCATTTAGTTATGTTAATCTCGAAAAAAAACTACAAATAATACCATACGGTAGTTCGTATGAATAAAAACTGGTAGTTGCATTACCCCCGTCTCATCATCATTATTCTCTGTGGTCCGTCATGGGGGACCTTACGATTTGTTGCAGACTGCCACAGCTGTATGAATAAAAATTAATCAAAGGCTCTTACTAAAAACCATTTGCTCTTGAGTAAATGGCCTGCAAAATGTAAAGTTTTACACGTTTACAAGTTTGCAGAAAATAAAACTATCGTAACCAAAACGGAAAGCGGCACCGGGGGGGAGGGGGGTCACGTGCTGGAGGACAGATGCAAAAAGCGCGCCAAACGTGACGGACGCAATGCTGTTTACGCGCACAATGCGCTGTGCATCGGCACCCATGGTCTACATGTGGATTGGGTTTTCAGTCCCTACCTGATTCCGTGGGTTTGCTACACTATTAGCGTTTACTTCGTTTCTTATGAATAAAAAGGAGTAAATGCTTCAGATTTGAAATATTTACTTGTCATATTTCAAGGTTGGGTTGGAGCTACCTTGAAAATATAAAAGCACATAATTCTGCGCATAAATTACTGCATTTAGTTATGTTAATCTCGAAAAAAGTACAAATAATACCATACAGTAGTTCGTATGAATAAAAACTGGCATTTGCATTACCCCCGTCTCATCATCATTATTCTCTGTGGTCCGTCATGGGGGACCGTACGATTTGTTGCAGACTGCCACAGCTGTATGAATAAAAATTAATCAAAGGCTCTTACTAAAAACCATTTGCTCTTGAGTAAATGGCCGGCAAAATGTAAAGTTTTACACGTTTACAAGTTTGCAGAAAATAAAACTATCGTAACCAAAACGGAAAGCGGCACCGGGGGGGAGGGGGGGTCACGTGCTGGAGGACAGATGCAAAAAGCGCGCCAAACGTGACGGACGCAATGCTGTTTACGCGCACAATGCGCTGTGCATCGGCACCCATGGTCTACATGTGGATTGGGTTTTCAGTCCCTACCTGATTCCGTGGGTTTGCTACACTATAAGCGTTTACTTCGTTTCTTATGAATAAAAAGGAATAAATGCTTCAGATTTCAAATATTTACTTGTCATATTTCAAGGTTGGGTTGGAGCTACCTTGAAAATATAAAAGCACATAATTCTGCGCATAAATTACTGCATTTAGTTATGTTAATCTCGAAAAAAGTACAAATAATACCATACGGTAGTTCGTATGAATAAAAACTGGCATTTGCATTACCCCCGTCTCATCATCATTATTCTCTGTGGTCCGTCATGGGGGACCGTACGATTTGTTGCAGACTGCCACAGCTGTATGAATAAAAATTAATCAAAGGCTCTTACTAAAAACCATTTGCTCTTGAGTAAATGGCCTGCAAAATGTAAAGTTTTACACGTTTATAAGTTTGCAGAAAATAAAACTATCGTAACCAAAACGGAAAGCGGCACCGGGGGGGGGGGGGGGGTCACGTGCTGGAGGACAGATGCAAAACGCGCCAAACGTGACGGACGCAATGCTGTTTACGCGCACAATGCGCTGTGCATCAGCACCCATGGTCTACATGTGGATTGGGTTTTCAGTCCCTACCTGATTCCGTGGGTTTGCTACACTATTAGCGTTTACTTCGTTTCTTATGAATAAAAAGGAGTAAATGCTTCAGATTTCAAATATTTACTTGTCATATTTCAAAGTTGGGTTGGAGCTACCTTGAAAATATAAAAGCACATAATTCTGCGCATAAATTACTGCATTTAGTTATGTTAATCTCGAAAAAAGTACAAATAATACCATACGGTAGTTCGTATGAATAAAAACTGGCATTTGCATTACCCCCGTCTCATCATCATTATTCTCTGTGGTCCGTCATGGGGGACCGTACGATTTGTTGCAGACTGCCACAGCTGTGTGAATACAAATAAATCAAAGGCTCTTACTAAACACCATTTTCTCTTGAGTAAATGGCCTGCAAAATGTAAAGCTTTACACGTTTATAAGTTTGCAGAAAATAAAACTATCGTAACCGAAACGGAAAGGGGCATGGGGGGGGGGGGGTTCACGTGCTGGAGGACAGATGCAAAAAAAGCGCGCCAAACGTGACGAACGCAATGCTGTCTACGCGCACATTGCGCCGTGCATCGGCACCCATGGTCTACATGTGGATTGTGTTTTCAGTCCCTGCCTGATTCCTCGGGTTTGCTACACTACATGTATAGGCGTTTACTTTGTTTCTTATCAATAAAAAGGAGTAAATGCTTCAGATTTCAAATATTTACTTGTCATATTTCAAGGTTGGGTTGGGGCTACCTTGAAAATATAAAAGCACATAATTCTGCGCAAACTGCATTATTAATGTTAATCGCGAAAACAGTACAAATAATACCGTAGGGTAGTTCGTATGAATAAAAACTGGCATTTGCGTTTCTCCCATCTGTATGAATGAAAATCTACAAAGGCTTTTACTGAAAATCATTTGCTATTCCCACGGACTATTCTTCTGGGGTTTTCCTCCCACCTCTGGTCTTCTTCATATTGCGAGCAATGTAGGAAGTGTGATTGTTTTGCGTTTAATCTCGAAGCGTAGCATCTAGTAAGTTTTGTTTTAAATTGTCCACAAGAAAAATAAAAATTCCAACTTAACATGGACTTCCCCAGTCCTGCAATAGGTTTTCTACTATGTTTTAGCACTGCTTTCATTTAAAAATACAAGCAGTGCTTAAAAAGGACGAAATGATGCAACCTGACGCCACTGGCGCAGTTGTGTACAAAATTTTAACATGCTTAAATTAATAAAGACAATGAAAGATGGAAATATTTCTCAGTGCCAGATTCATGTCTTATCATTTATGCAATGAATGACCTTCATTGAGATATATATAAAATAAAAAAGTGGCGTCAGGTTACAACATTCTTTCTGATTACTTGGATACTAATACAAACAACCTGCATCAGTTATACTATACCTTGTCACTTGTCGTATGGCTGGAAGTAGCTGTATCAGTATCACTTGCTGTGGAACTTGTCGATAGATTGACAGCAGCATTATCGTTGTCGTCGTCATCCACATCATCACCAACACCTTCACTTGGCATGTCTTCGTCATCATCATCATCAGGTAGTGGTATATCATCATGGCCAAGATGAGAACCTGCTTCGTCTTCATCTTGTTCGTGTTGTTGGGCCGGTGTCAATGCAGTTGCCGTATCGAACAAGATTGCCGGCTCAATGGAGTGCCGGCAACCTAAAACGGCATCTAGCTCCTCGTAAAAGGGGCACTCCTTTCTTTTGCCCCCAGTTTGGTTTCTATTGTGATCTTTTACCTTCTTGTACTCTTTTTTCAAGGCCTTCAGTTTCTCTCTGCATTGGGCAGGGGTCCGTTCATAACCGGCACCACGTAAGCAGTCTGACAATTTCGTAAACACTTTTCCGTTTCTCGTTGTTCCATCAAGTTGTTTTTGTATCTCGTTGTCTCCCCAAACTGCGACCAGTTTTGAAATCTCGTCCTCAGACCATCTTTCACTTTTAGGTTTACCATCACTTTTAGTTTTACCCATTGTACGAAATGTTAAAAATGTATCCTGAACGAAAGCGGAGTCGAAGGAAGCTTGGAAGTGAATGACACGACGCGTGGGCACGCGCTGGGCTGGTACATGTGGGCCACGCATCATGCGGATGAGAAAATAGAAGACTGGTACCTGACCACTTGGGACATTATAAATAGACGTATACGAGTAGGAAGCCAAACACAGTCTTGTTCACCACACTTCTTTTATAAAATATTAAAACCATTCATTATGCTCATATTCTTTAAAATTAAATCATTTGTATAATTTTTAAACATTATTATTTGTCTTTTGTACTTAACTGTAAACATATTTACGAAAACTTTGTAAGGTACTGCCTGACACAATACTAAGTTATCGCGCGAATTATTTGGCGCGCTATCTGTGACCCTGTGACCTTTTGAGATTACGTCTCGACAGCTAGCCGGGGCGAAAAAAGGTGGGGTAAGTTCAAACCCGCCGACGTTCACACTAGTTGCTTTTCCCCGGGAAATACGCAAAACCCCGGGGATTTCTCCTTTAACCCTACTCCCGAGCAGGGGTAAAAAATTCCCGGGGAAAAGCTTTTCCCCGGGAATTCCCCGGGTTTTTTTTTGTAGTGTGAACAGACCGACCGAAATGCCCCGGCAATTTCCCGGGGAATTGCCGGGGAATTCGTCTAGTGTGAAAGCCCCTTAAAACTGTAATTTCTTCTCATTGTCTTCTCTCTACGGGTTTTTTTCGGGGTTTGCGAGCTACAGTGCCTGGGGCATGCACTTTTGAGGCATCCTTGGTTTCATTACCAGAAAAAAATATACATTTATCGTTTACTTCGTTTCGTATGAATAAAAAGGAGTAAATGCTTTAGATTTCAAATATGCACTTGTCATTCACAAGGCTGGGTTGGGGCAACCTTGAAATTATAAAGCAAATAATTCTGCACAAAAACTACAACATTTATAATGTGTAAATCGCGAAAAATTTATATTAACAAAGTTCATTAATGATACCATGTTCGTAGGAATAAAACATGGCATTTGCTTTTACTTCCAATTTTGAAGCATTTACTCGCATCTGCATGAATGAAAATTAAGCAAACACTTTTACTAAAAACCATTTGCTAAATCTGAAAATAATTAGTTTTTTTCCTTTTAGCTTTTGCTACACTATAGGCGTTTACTTCGTTTCATATGAATAAAAAGGAGTAAATGCTTCAGATTTCAAATATTTACTTGTCATATTTCTGAAGTCCTTTATCTACAGAACTGCGATTGACTTTATACTCGACACACACTTAGACCAGCATCTAAAGATGTGTGCCAAACATTGACGTCACGATGACGTCATCACGTGACCCAGAACGTCACAATATAGGTGCATATTTTGAAGGCCTATATCTCCATAACTACAGGTCCGATTAGGTTGAAACTTGGTAGGTACCTTGACCGGAATGTGTTATAAATGAAAATTGAATTAACGGCACGACGACGTCATCACGTGACATGTGACGTCATATTAAAAATGCAAATTTCGAAAGCCTATATCATTCTACAGAACTACAGGTCTGAATGGGTTGAAACTTGCTATGTACCTAAACTGGGATGTGTTATAGATGAACATTTAAGTGACGTCACGATGACGTGACATGTGACGGCATATTAAATGTGCATATTTTGAAGGCCTACGTCTCTATAACTACAGGTCTGATTGGGTTGAAACTTGGTACGTACCTATAGACCAGGATGTGTTACAGATGAAAATTGAAGTGACGTCACGATGACGTCATCACGTGACATGTGACGTCATATTAAATGTGCATATTTTGAATGCCAATATCTACAGAACTGTATTGATTCTGATCACTTTACCGCACATGTTGTCCTATCATCCTTACATGACATAAAAATACAATTTTTTCCCATGCCATCACGTGACATGGGACGTCGTAATTCAAAGCCCTACGAGAATGTAATCATACATTTATATGCCACCATTTAATATATACTACACATCCTTCCTGGATGGAACTTATACTTGAAACTATGTCATATATATATCACAAAAAAAGTTAACGAAACAGCCCTGTGTTTGTCCACAAACACACTCTCGATAGAAGTGAATGTACACAAACCATCGGTACCGATGGTTCGTGTACAAACCAGAATGAGCCAATAAGACAACAGCGCCAATGGTTTGTGCACTGACAGATACAACCATAGAGCAAGGACCCAAGGAGTTCGTACTCCAAGACTTCAAAAGTAAAATGATGGTCGCCGCGCTCGAAAGCTACAATAGAAAGCACCTGGCGCCAGCTTGCTCAGTTGCTCACTACGCTAATCTCGACACAATAGAGATCCGCGTTCACTAATGCCAAAAAAGGAGTTTGCATGGCTTCGTAGACAGTACCATGCTAAATACGCATGCGCAGTTGTCATACATCGCTAAAAATGAATGATTTTGAAGTGTTTGTTCGGAGTTGGCTAATACTGGCTAACAATGTGGTCAACATCACTGAAACAATCATTTCATGAAGAACAAAATGCTCTGTACCTTTAGTGTGAAAAGTTGTGAAATTTTCCCAAAAAACACATTTCATCTATGATATATTGCCAATTAAAATGTCTGAAAATACATGAAAACTTATCTGAAAGAATCCAATTTATCTCCAAATTACAGGGACAGATAACGCTTTTAAGCACCAACAACTGCACATTGCTAACTTGAGTTCATAACTCACATCTAACAACTGCGCAGTTGTAAAAACCTATCTTGTCGTAAAATATATTTTTCAAAAAAGAGCAGCGACGTGACATGACTTATTATGCAGCATATAGGGAGGTTGTTGGTTACCAACTAAAAAGGCGGCGATGATCATCGTGTTCAAAGGCCGCTGGCATTCACGCTTTGAATGGTCGAGGCTTGCGGTCACAGTGCTGTAGCTATAGACATTCCCGAGGGATTGGTATGTTAATGGTCAACATGTAAATCGCCCAAGAGTTCTGACTCCTTGGGTCCTTGCTCTACATGATACAACCAATAAGAGAGCATACAATCACTGGTGGTCATCGGCCCAGTGGCCTTGCCTAACTCAGCTATCAGCGAGATTTACGTAACGTTGCGTAACAACAGTGTGTGTGGGGAAACACGAGGTCGGGCCCTTGCCCTGCACAAGGTCATGCATGTGCATGCTATCGTAATGTAACATACACTTTGTACAGTTGAAACCTTATACATGTATTTGCTTCTGTTTCCGGACATAAAGCTCTGCTGCTTGCACTATAATATATAGAGACCCCTTTCTTCTGTCAAACATGCTGCAAATTCACGCTCGCATCCCGCTTTTGCCTTCTCGCACCCCTTTCTTCTCTTGGCACTAACATGCTGCAAATTCACGCTCGCATCCCTCTTTTGCAGTCTTTGGTTATAAAAAAAACATTTTTGTGATTTCTCCCCCGTTTCATCAAAATTTAAAAACTACGCTGGGTTAGGTTTATCCGTTGCCAAAATGAGGGGGACGTGGGGAACACTTATCTGCCCCGCCCCGGAAATCAGTATCAACAAATTTCTAGTTTTATTTTAAATTATATATTCTGAAATATGTGGAATATGGTGGCGCAAAAGAACTGCTTTTGGTGGAGGGGGGGGGGCATGTACAGCTTACACGTTTAATTGTTAGCAATTGCTTTTTTCATTAAATGTATGTATTAATTCATGTTATAGGGGATTTCTACTCGACAAGCTCTGCTTTTTGGGAATGCCCTTCCTTCATCTCTAATTTTAAAACAATGCGCTCAAATTCTATTAATATATTTTTAAAACCAGTATCAATTCCTTATTATATTACATAATAATGGTGTTCCCTAACTTGGCACATCGACTTTTACTTTGACTTTCCTCATGTAGTGTTGCCAAACTTATTTGTAGACACACTTCGAATTCAGTCCGTGAAATACTGGTACTTATACCTTATTACTGCTCGGTTTATACCTCTGTAAACAATTTCGGTGTCATGAGATTATATTCCGAAATTAAAAAACGGTGGCATCCGAAAATTGGGCACACAAACGGCAGAATGTTCCCTAACGTGGCGCACTTGAATAAATCTCGGAAAATTCCAAATTAACATTTAAGAATTCTGCAAAGTTGATAAAATCTGCATCAACCATTATTATCTCTACTTACATACCCAACTAGAAAATCAGAAAAATTATTTTCTTGGGGGGATATTTTCAAAGGGTTTACCCGTTCACTTCGCAATAAAATCGGAAAACCACGTTGAAATAATGTTTTGTTGTAACTTTGTAACAGGAATCGGATAAACTCGTGATTTAGGAACAGGAGTGTTTAGAACTCGATGAAATTATACTTTCTGTGAAAGGTCAGTAAAAACTTTTGCTCTAGCTGGCGCGACAGACGAACAAGCAAAGTACAGCACGTCAGTGGCCGTGCCATGCTATGGTTCATTTTACATCAAAATATCTATTTATGCCTTGAGATGTGGTAAACTGAAAGAATGAATGAATATGGGATTTAATGGTAGCACCACCAGTCCATTTCAAATGCATAGAACAACAATTCATTGTTTGTTGGTTTATAAAACAGGTTTGAAAAATGATCAGTAATAATTACAGATCAATTAGAATAATCACAGACCATTTGGAATAACTGTAGAGCAAGGAATAATGAAAACATTAAATCTTTTAGCTTGTGAAAGCACGGTGTAAGTAATCGCGCCGACGGTTAATATTCTCTCCCAGAACTACTATGCGTACGTTGACATGCATGTATTACAACTCCAGGTCTCTTTCTCAGTGGGCGCTACATTTCAGCATATTCCCGTTTAGATTATCGTTCTCCAAGTTGTACAACCATGTCCAACTAATACATTATATAATGCATGGAGCAAACCTTGTCCGGAAATAGAAGCAAATATAAGGTTTCAACTGTACAAAGTGTACGTTACTTTAAGATAGCATGCACATGCATGACCTTGTGCAGGGCCAGGGCCCTGACCTCGTGTTTCCCCACATACACTGTTGTTACGCAACGTTACGTAAATCTCACTGATAGCTGAGCTAGGCGAGGCCACTTGGGCCGATGGCCACCATGTGATTGTATGCTCTCTTATTAGTTGTATCTGTCAGTGCACAAACCATCGGCGCTGTTGTCTTATTGGCTCATTCTGGTTTGTACGCGAACCATCGGTACCGATGGTTTGTGTACATTCAATTAAATGTCACTTCTATCGAGAGTGTCCGAGTAATGATAAGTCTAGTTACAGTTGACTCTCGTTAATACAAACTCTGCCGGACCTAGCCGAAGTAGAGGAACTAAAACACAGTGGAGACCAAGAGTTTATGTTTGTTATAACCAGAATTTGTATAAACGGTGTTTGTAAAATTCCTGGATGGAAATTCCTTGTTGGCAATGTACAACATTTGCTTTTGCTGCAATTTTCAGAAATAAGTGGAGTCGGAGGATTAGTTTGTTAGGGTACAATGTATTGTTAAACTGACTTGTTTCACGTTTTGGCCTTATAGATACTGGAAAAACCAAGAAAACCAATCATGCAATTGTAGTCTGGTTCCCTGACCCCACTCAAGATGAAATGGAGCAATATATGGACTTTGGGGATTTGTAAAGTTAGACAATCAGTATAGCAGGCTTGTACTCCTTCACAAGTGTGTTATCCATTGTAAGGAAAATACGGAGTAGCTAGATATGAAAATTCAGGAGCAGTTTTTGAAAAAATTGAGTTGTTTCTAACGCTGGTCAGCAAACCAGCATTGGAAAAATACACTTTTTGTTAACTTGAAATGTCAGCACACCAGGAGCCATGATTTTAGAGGACTCTTAAGACTGTCATTCCCTAACAATCCAGTAAGGTATTTCGTGATCATTTGATCAATTCGTGTTTTTAATGTTTTCAAATGTTCTATCTTCTCTTTAACGATAGCCGACTGTACTGTTCTTACCCAGGTAAAACTGATGCTGCCAAGACCGGCTGTGAGTAACTCGCCCAGCATCGAGGGGTAGGAATTGCCACCGGGAAAGTAGGCATGGAAATGAGGATGCTGCCAGTGGGTCATCTGTCATCAAAGTAAGTAAATTAAACCATATGATCTCCATCATCAAACCAATGTTCAATAACAATAATAATAACAACTGGTATGTATTAATTAAGCGCCATTGCCAAATGATAGAAAGCGCTAATTATTACCCTTGTTCATGGGGCCGCGAGACCATTTATTTCTGCAGCAGCTCAAGGTCAGCGCTAACACCGAACAGGTACCCATTTATTCTCCTAGGTTGAGAGGTGATTGTAGTAAAGTGTCCTGCCCAAGAACACAAGCACCATCATCAGGCCCATGGTTCGAACCCGAGTACAATCGGCACATGGGTCGAACACTGAATTTATCGGACCAACTATTGGACTTTCTCTAGACCCCATCTTCGGCAGCCTTCTATATTAGCGCTGGACTCGCTCTGATCACAAGCCCACAATTTCGTCAATAGAGCTGTTGCATGAGAGCCATCTTGGAGGTGCAGTCCTTATGTTCCACATTGATGCACATGAGCAGGCCTCGTCCATTTTCAAAGAAAACGCCTCCAACATGGCCGTCTGGTCATGTAAATGCTATGGACTAAACTGTTGGCTTGTGGTTGGGATTTCAATTTCATTTTAGCAGGAAATATTGCTGAGTAACATTCAATGGGCGATTCCTTGAGGCTTGGGTATTCATTACCGTATTTTTGATGAATTAAAACAAACCCATGCTTTTTTTAGTTCATTTTCCGAAAATAGTTCATGTCTATTTATTTAATTTTTGTTTGTTTGTTTACATCTATAACGTTCTTCGTGCCCCCTTTAATCGGCCAATAGGTAGGCCGTTGGTCACAGGATCTGAAAGGCAATGATGGCTACTACATGGCTACTACACTACATTGTATCCTGTATATTTTGGTACTATATATACTTACGTATGTTTACTTTTTGTAAAGCGCTTTGAAACACTGCGTATTAAGCGCTATATAAATGTTAATTATTATTAATTATTATGGCTGGAAACTTCAAAACTGGGGGCTGATTACGGGTATCTGTTAAACCCATACATTTGGCACTTTGTTGACTCCAAGGGGATTAGATTTTAATACCACCCCAGCGGACGGTCAAGCGTCGCATTTTTTTTCATAAGTCAAGTTCGGAGAGCAGGGTCATAGGGAACGTGACCTCTAACTTAAAGTGGCTTGAGTGCTGTAATTTCTGAAGGTCCTGTGTGAGAACTTATACTACTTCTTTGCATGGTCATAATAGAAAGAGAACGTCGTTATTATTTTTTGAGGGGGGGGGGGGGGGGGGGAGCAATCAGGAAGAATTTCTGGGGTGGGAACGATCGGCCCATCTCCCAAGTTAAATAAATCGTCAGTACTTATGTACGCCGTCACAGTGGCTGAAAATATCCAGGCAGGCATTTCCCAATCCATTCATTTTCCATTATTTAGCAGAAACAAAAAAAAGGAGAATACAAAAAAAAACAAAAAAAAAAAACAACAGATGTCAAGGTGAACAAGAACAACAAGCTGTTGTTGTAAAATAAAAACGTTTTTTATTAGAACATTATTGTTACTTTCATAATAAACTGGAAAGTATTGTTTGATTTTGAGGGTTTTGTTCGGCGTGATTTGAAGAAGTAACTATAGGCCTATATGAGGGTCGGGCGGAAGACCTCCCCCCCCCAGAACTGCTCTTTTTGCAGCCCCACGCTCGGAATTCGGGGCGAAAATGAGCTTTTTATTATCAACCCATCGCTGAATGCCTCCCCTCCTCCTCAAGAAAATGCGGCCCCTTGAGTTTCTCCTCCTGCAAACTGAAAACCAGCTACGCAACTACGGTATCATCGACTGCAGGTTTTGAAACATTTTGTTTGTGTGCAAACAACTCACCCCTGGTAGGATCTTGTCTTGTATGTCCGTCATGATGTCCTGCCATGCCTCGGGTTGCTGAGGCGCGTTCGCAGGTAACAGTTTGTGCAGGTAGCCTGGCTCCACGGAGGGTAGCACGGGACGGTCCTTGACGCCCTTCAGGTAGTCCACGATAAGGTCCGCCACCTCACCGGCAGACCGACGGAACTCATCGCCCTCCATACTTGAAAGAAATTCTTTAGTTATAGTCTGGGTATACCTTGTTCTGTGTAGACTGAACCTGAAATGAGCCGGACGTATCGAGCGGCCTTTTTATGTGAGCAGCATCAACCTCAAATTGACCATAAAGGACTGAGCTGCAGAGACGGGTCACGGACGCCTAGGCCAAATCCATCCACTTCAACAATGGAGCGCCAAATGATCCAAAATTCAGCAACTTGCTCATTCCCTGTTCCTAGTAAAATTAATGAAGTCCTGATCGAATCACAGGGTTAGGCTCTTAATGTTTTTGTTTTTCATTTAATCTTAGTTTTGATTGTTTAGTTTGTTACATGAGTGCACCTGGATGGGAATGGCAAACTTTATAAACTTTCAAAATATATATATATAATTTAAAAAAAAGCAAATGGACATTAACTCCTAAAAGAAAGATTTACTTGGAAAACCATCCTTTGACAAAAAGAATCACTCTATAACAGTAATCCGTGTTTTGAAACCCACACTGAAATTGACTGACAAAAAAACCCATGAAAGGACCGACAGCGAAACTTAATCGATCTGTACATCTGTACGCGTATCATGCAATTAACTTTTCAGATACCTAATTTATTGGATAGACGTATATCATTTCGGTGTGGCGTTCCACACCAGATGACAGTGGCATATTTCTGGCAACTTTTTAATTCCTGGTAGTAAATCAGTTCAAAGTTTCGGTTTACCACGCATGGCTGGATGGAGATTGACCCGAGTATTAATGTACGTGTCGGCACGCATGACCTTTCATAAAAACCCAAGGAAGCCGTTTCCCGTGGCCAACGCGCAGAAAGTATGAATGATATGATTGTGACACGTAGCACACGTTTTGGTCCCCGTCCCAATTTTCCAAATGAATTTGCGCACTGACCAATAGTATTGTAAAGAGCGTTTTGAAGGCATCGCCCCCTGAGGAGAGAAGGCAGGACCGTCAAAAAGCCTTTTTCTAGACAGAAGGGGCACGGGTTTGGGAGGTGAAAATGCAGGAGAATCAACCGGCTTCTGCAATGGAGAGAGGGTACTTGTAAGCGGGCTGAAAATCGGGGCTACAGGTGAGATCGAACAGCGTGGTGGAGTAAACTCCATTTTGACTGTAAATGACGCGGTAGGAACATGCAGTTGTTGCTATGAGCATGTGGCTAACTTCACGGGTGACCAGTCAGTGACACAAGTCTTGCTCAGTGAAGCGAACGCGGATTTCATCAATGTTGTACTCCCAGTTTCGCTATCACTTTCAGCTTCACGTGCATGCATTCCACATTGTACTGTGACCAAGAATATTCGCTACACGCTCCCGGTTCAAAATGAACCCCTGCTCTGGAGAAAATCAGATGGATACACATTCCCCCAAGCGTTTTTGTAAGTATATATATTTATATATATTGTTTTTTACTAGCATTTCAAAGTGGCACATTTTGGTGTTGAACATTATCAAAGAGATTCAGTGTTTTTTTTCTCAATGCATACATTTACGTATGAATAGTGAAAAAAATGAGAAGTATTACGTTGGGCAGGTTATGCATATCAGTAGCAAAGACAATCTGTAATTATTTTCTATACGAAGAAAGATTTATTAACAAATTGCGTTTTTTTTTCATTCTTTTTTTCTATGACAGACGATGATAGCGGCGATTCTGATGATGATGTTCCGCTAACCGGTCTGAGAAACAGACTCCGGGCAAACCTTGGCGACGAGATTCAACGTCTCGTATCTTGTGCTCAGCCCATAGCCTCCGCTCTTGCTTCGCCTCCAACAACTAGTGCTACTCAGCCGCCTCCTCAGCCGTCAGCACAGGCGGATCTCCTACATTATGAATTCCTTTGGGGAACTAACCCACCGGGCCGGTTTTTATGTGCAACCTCTATGAGAGAACGCGGCGAAAAATCATTAAAAACGGGCCTTTTTCACATCTGTCGCCACCACTTCATTATTCTACAGGGAATACCTTAGATCTCACTACAGTGTGACCCTAACAATATACTCTTTCAGAAAATGAAAGAAAAACTGAATAAAACACTGAGTTTCACTCGCGTATTGATGTTAAACATTGCATTTTTAGTCAAAAATCTCCCTGTTTTGTGTGTAAACCACGCGTTCAGCCAAGAACTGGTCCATTAACATCATCATAACGTATTCAGTGCACTAAACCTCTGTACAAAAAAAAACGGCAGGTTGACCAAGGTTCTCTTCTTGTTTGTTTACACTGTTAAAATAAATCTGTACTTTTACATTAATTCCCCCCGGATTTTTCGTTCAACATTTATGAAGGTAAAATAGCATGATTGCTTTTTTTTTTACTACTTGTAATTTTTCGGGGGAAAAATTAAGTTGCTGTTATTCCAAAAATACGCTTCCCTCAAAAAAAGTGAGTGGGTGTTGTACAGGTAGATTTGACTCAAGTCGGTTCCTGGGCTTTACATGAACATCATAAGTAGGCGTATACCTCTCAGGTCTTAATATAAAGTGCGCCCTCACGTGCCAGCCTCCCTGCCAGAGCAGGAATATCGACTTGGCTAATCTGTGAACTTTTTGGTAATAAAGCATTAATATGATGAGTGTAGCCAAAAGGACATAGTCACTGCTGCTGCATATTCAAAGTCGATTATTACCATTTTACGTTGGTAGATCTCCAACAGTGCCTTCCCCAAAGGTAGGCACTTGTCGAGAACAACTGAAATATTCAGGTTGCCTAGCGATGTCACGTCGGTGGTACCGAACTTGTTTTATTTATTAGAAGACCTTTCCCCCCTTTCTGGTTAAGGCCCGAATTTGCGCCGCCAACGTCGGGAATCAAGAGTCATGTATACATGCAAAATCTATGCAACGTCGCGAAGGGAACACAAGCAGAGCTACAATCTTGGCCAAATCTCGTTGGGCCCCCACCCAATCCCCCGGCCCCCACACAATGTTGTCTCTCCGATTGCACGGTGTGTGCTCCATCAGCTGGAGAGAACAACATTGACCGGGGGTGCGGGGGAGTGGGTGACCGTGGCAGGCTCAGGAAGTGTCCCAACCGTTTTGGCCAGGATTGTAGCTCTACCACGAATACTTTGGCAAAGAAATTCAACAAAGAAATTAAATTGAACCTGCAAGTTTAAGTTCCAGTCATTTGTTTTAATTGATCGTAGTCCGTTCTCCCTTGTGTTATATTTGACTAGACTGTCAACATCAGAAAGTATTTGATTGAAAAATGTTTTTTAAATGATAGTTTTACCAGGCAATATTAATTTTTATAAATTGTCGAAAAAACCCGAAAGTATAAATGTAGATGTAGATCATCATGCATTGTATATATTATCATAACAGAAAGACATACTAATTCACCGTTAAACGCGTTGGTAAATCGATAAAATAAGTTTTAATGACAGATGTAGCAGCAGCAAAACGAATATACCAAAAAATATAATTAAAGTAATATAACAGTTATGCTTTAAATATAATGATATACATATTCAGTGTTGTATAGTACTCGTATAGTCGTACCCGTCCTCGTACTCATGACAAAGTACTCGTACTCGTACTCACGACAAAGTACTCGTACTCGTACTCATAACAAAGTACTCGTATTCGTACTCGTCTTCATGACAAAGTAAAATGTTATCCTTGTGTTGCTAATTACTTGATGAGCACTTCATATTGAGAATTTTGGTTTTGCGTGTGAAAACACAAATCACATGCCTTTTCAAAAACAGAGGTGGTTTGCCAGTCAGGCACGTTTCATGTTTAATCTACGAAAAGAGTGTTTCGCTGGGTTGTTTGAGTAACGTGGTCGGTTCATCACACTGAAGGCTCAGCGACTGGAAGGAACTGTTTCGTCTCACTACCGCCGGGCGATCGTCGGAAAAGACCGGCACGTTCTCCGCGACGACTTCGTCCAGCGGGGAATCCTCCGGGACATCGCCGAGGGAGAACCGGCACCGAGGCGGCGTCTCAATCTCCTCAGGTTCCTCGGGTTCCTCGGAGGAGCTGGTGCGGTACCCTATCTTGCGGAGGACCCCAGTCCACGACTGGTCCTCCTCTTTACCAAAGACCTCCTCGGCGCCCAACGACTCCCGCCTAGCCCGGGCGTAGTCCTTGTACTTGGTCAGAAGCCACTTGAACCGCTGGACCGCCTCTTGATGCTTGCGGAGCACCATCTCGGCGAAGCCCGTGACGATGTCCCAGGTTTTCTTGGTGATCTCCTCGGAGTAGTACCAGTTTGCGGGGGTGAAGCGGATGACGTATTTCCCTTTGAGGGAGGTGGGGACCATGTGGGCCTTGCCAGACTGGTTGATCCGTTGAAGGAGGAATTCTGTCAAATTGTTCTCCCCCTGTGGAAAGTCAGTTCAAAAAAGTAATCATGTTGCAAAGATACACTGTACTCCGAACAAAAGCGACATCAAAACAACCAAGGTTTTGTTGTAATGCATTATGCATGATAAACGGCCAAGACTCATCTAACAGAGCAAAATATTCAGGAGCCTGAAGACACCTCCACATCATACCAAGCAAGAATCAATAAAATCCTCATTATTCAAAAATCTGGAAAGTCCAGGGATCACGTGACTTCTTCTAAAGGATCATCCTCGTACCTTGAGCCTGAAGCACACCAGGCCGAACTCCACAGTGCCGACAACCTCGAACCTATCATCCGCACGCACCCAGGACTCGAACATCTTGGCTAAGGCCACATGCTGTTGATAAAAAAAAATAATAAAAATGCATCGTGATTTGACTAAGATCCCCAAAAACGAGAACGAAAGAAGAAAATATCATGTTTTCCCTTTTAAATCGTCATATTTTGAAATAAATTCCCTTGAAATTTCATCTTCCAAATAAAACTAAAGCCTTTGAAAATAATATTGTTGTTACATGTTGACTTGAGCAAAGTTTTCCAACAAAGGAACAATCAAGCCGAAAGTTCAAAAGAAAAAAAGGATAAAGGATAGTCTTGAGAACGTGCACACTTGAAGTGGACTTCAAGAATTATCTGTAAAAACGCATGACAGAACCAAGTGACAACAGTCTGTTGATATGCTTACTGATCGTATGTACTCCTGCAGTCCTTCCACGCCATACGTCCTGATAACGAACCACAGTTTCAGTGATCGGAATCGCCGGCTTAATGGGATAGTCCAGTTCTGTCAATTCAAAATGACATCCAATCAGGTGTGTATAGGCCTATTCAAGCAAAAACTCAAAACAGTTTGATAAAATGTTGATTAACATCAACACTCATAGTAATGGAAATCGGATATAGCTTCCTTTTCGTTCCCATTCTGCAATACCGGCTGGCCAGGTGACCAGCCAAGTTACAGGGACCTTCTGTACAGGGTGAGTAAAAAAAAACCGAAACCGAAATGTCGGGACCATTGTATTAGTGAAGTTCTGCATGTACCACTTTCAAAATCTAGGATATGAAACCCCAATTAATAAGCTTGCTTTTAGTACAAGAATCATTCAAATCACTTATGTACTTTTCAAGTTACGGAGTTTTAAACGCAACCGCCGTTTTAAGGTTCTGTGATCGGAATCGCCGGCTTAATGGGATTGTCCAGTTCTGTCAATTCGAAATGACATACAATCAATTAAGTGTGCATATTCAAGCAAGACTTAAAAAAAAGTTTGATTAAACGTTTATTTAAATGAACATTCTTAAATAAGTACCTAAGACAGTTTACCCATTCATATTCGTACGGTCGAGAGCTCGTCTCGTGGTCGGCCTTAGACGGTTGATAATACACCGGCTGGCTGGTCCTAAACACTTTTCCAGTGTCACATGAAACTTTGACTCCTATGAAATCCGGTGACTTTAACCGTTTTATTGGCTGAATCCTCACAATCCTCACGTGGGCATGCGCAATACTACCGGTAAGTCAGTATTTCATAGTCCTAAATTCACACTACACCGGCACAGCTGCATAAAAGGAGTTGTTTACGACTACTCACGAGAAGAACATACCATAACATAGCTAGGGCCCTTTCGAAAAACATGAAGTAAAATTGTTGAAGAAAATCGTTGAAAATTTATTATTTTTGATTTATTTTAACTTTTGGACCGAAAAGTTTTGATTTTTTGACCGAAATGATATTTATGAATGGGAATAAATATGTGCTTGGCCGGTATTAAATACTATGCTTGGCCGTTATTAAACACTATGTCTAAGACCGGATTGGAGTCTGGACGCTGATAATGACCCTTGCTTTCGGCTCTGGTCATTATCAACGTCCAGACTCCAAACCGGTCTTAAACATAGTGTTTAAAACCGGCCAAGCACACATTTATTCCCTTACTCACATTTAATGGAAATCGGATATAGCTTCCTTCCCGTTCCCATTCTGCAATACCGGCTGGCCAGCTGACCAGCCAAGTTTCAAGGACCTTGTATAGACCATTTGCTTTCGTCAGCCATCTTTGAGGTGTTGAGGTGAACGCAAGTGAGGTCTGTCGAACAAAAGCGCAGACCCCAAAGATTGCTGCAGTGCGACAAACATACACGCGATCAGTTTTACTCTTACCCTGTAGTCCAGAAGGTGTTTCTCGTGTTCATCTTCCATGTAGTAGATGCGGTTGATGGAGAGTGCTTCCACTAACAAGTACTTGTTTCTCACCCTGAAAAACAGAAGGCCATTTTAAATATCAAAGGCAAGTGTGTCTATAAAATCAAAGAGTTTGAAGGTCTGAATATTTGCCAAAAAAAGTTTGAGTGTGAAATGCCCTTTTTTTTTTTTAACAAACTGTTGATTGTACATTTTTGAAGGACTTAACTTACATGCAAAAGACTGTCTCATCGAAGGGTGACCATTAGAAAGGTAAGTAGCTAATATTCAGCAAAGCTAAAATTTGAAACAGATTTGTTGAAAAGGCCTGGTCTGAATTCGCTGAGAAAATCCATCGAGATTGGACAAAAATCAAAATCACAAATGATCGGCAGTTGTTTGCGGATGTTTGGCGACCGTTTGTGATTTTTTTCAAGGTATAGGCATAAGGCTAGGCAAGCATCGCCTTCATGACGCAATCTCATGCTACTGTAAGAAAAGAAAGCCATTTAAGGAAGGATATTTACCACATGACTGAGCAGTCCATACCCACGTGCATCCACTTAATGGGATTGTAGTTGAAAGACGTCACGTACTGGAACAAAATAATGAAAGAAAGTTATTTTGGCATAACACTGGTTCTTCTATAGCGTTGTTTTCTCGTCTCTCCGTATTATTTAGTAACTAAATTATAATGCTTACCATTAGTCCTATGATAAAAGGATATGAGAGTCAAGGATTCATAACCGGACGTATGTTAATAAAATAAACTACCCATATTATGACATTATAGTCGGGCAGTTTTGTCTCTCATACCTGGAACCCTTTGAGTAGGTATCTGTACTCCGGGCAGATGAGTGCGTTACCACCGTAGGCGCCGTCCACGTGAAGCCATAGGTCCTTCTCTGCGCAGACTTGCCCGATCTCCTCAATGTTGTCCACGGCTGCACTGCCTGTTGTTCCGATAGTTGTACAGACCTGAAATTAAAAAACACTTATTGGTGTAGAAATAATAACAAGGTCATGTGGTTCGTGCAAGAAAATTGTGTCTTTTGACTTTTGGCGACTGTGGACAATGACTTTTTTTAATTGACTAGATTGGTAACGATCAATATCTTAAAGCCAATATTTGTTGTTGTGGGGGGGGGTTATTGATTGATTGATTTTTCTAAGGGGCTTCATGTTCTAAGAATATAAACACTTCAAAATTATTTACTTTATTTACTTTATTTCGGGAGTATTACGTTATTTCGGGTGTCGTACATTAAGGTGACTCTCGGGAAAATATTGCCGGACATTTCTGTTTTTACTTACAAAGAATGGAACCATTCCACTTGCGATATCCTTCTGCAAGATAAATGAAAGAAGCAACACTTCTGATTTACCCGCAGTTCAAATCTAACCCAGTCCGCATGAATTCAAATGTGTATTTCGCATACTAGCAAAATATTCTATGACAATGAACCTACCAAGTTTCATGCCGATTGGACATTGTCAATGTTTGAGTATTTTTTTTTTTTTTTTTTTACATGTTTCGCCTTCCCTTTATGGGGCTATGTGCTTTTAATACCTTCTGCACATAACCTATAAAGGCCTGTAACAGAGTCATGGGCTTGTCACTCATCTCGTTACTCCTTTAACTGTGCCATGGTGCCTCACAAGATTGAGTGGGATGGTTTGCACGGGCGTGTGATAATGAACGCTAAATTGAACCGGTATTTAGAATCCGTTTGACTGCTCAGAAACGGGCATTGAAATTACCTCCACAGCTTCGCGGAGAGTCTTCCCGCGGAGCGAAAACTTATCGTCAGTCGGCAAAATACGTCTCTTCACGAAGGCAATGTTCGCTGCCTTCTCCACCGACGAATGAGCCTGAGAAAAGAAGGAGTCAATTTAATTAATACAGCTTGCAACATCTGACATTACAGATAAAACTGTTCATGGTAGTCTACCAACTACTTTGATGCTATCTTCTTCCCTCCCTCTTTTAGGAGGGGTGAACCATGCTCTCCTCCCATATCGCAAACCCTCACTGTAAAAAGGGTGAGGTCGTACATGGCTAGAAAGAGGCTCGGCTAGCGCACTGTACCCTTCAAAGTTGGCTCCCTTCCAACATGACAGGGATACAAAAAGAAGGAACTTTTTGTAGCCCAATGCGTGTGTACCTCTTCTGAGAAATAAGCCACCAGCTTGGACAGCAGGATGCAGTCATCTTCTCCTGGGTGGGTCTCCTTCAAGGCAGTGATGGTTTTGGTCCTGGCTGCAAACATACACACAAGGGTGCACTCGCTAGATGAGGCCTACAAAACAAAGTAGAAAGCAGGATCGTATTATCTCCTTGCATTCGAAACCAAAGAAAGTATACAAACCCTATAGAGTTCCTCCCTAGCTCTATGAACACACACAGTTGCGGGACATCAGTGCCACGCAAAACTGCTCGACCAGTCTTCCCTAAACTTCTGGATCTGCTAATATATTTGCTACCTTGGCCGGTAGTTGGCAGATATTAGGTCCTCGACAAGTCATGAATTGTTGCGATCTTCACCTCCCCACTTGTAACAGTAAATCATGTTGCTAGACGGTGCATGCGCTGTTAAGAAGTTGTACCAAGTTGTATGGTTTATTTTCAAAGGGGTGTGTTTGATGTGAAGCAGAGGCCGTGAAATAATTTCTGGGATGGGCCAAGTAAACATTTCCCTTTCCATGCCAAAACCTTGTGTAACCATACTCTGCCTTTGAATTACTTGCGCAAGAACCCCCCCCCCCCAAAAAAAAAAACCCGCCAAAAAAACCCACAAAAAACACGGGGTCCATTGCATAATGAGGTACACTACTTATGCACTGTCTTACTGAGGGAAAATTTGATCGACTTTTTCCCAGACGTTTCGGTTTAACGTCATACCAAGACTTGTCCATTTCCATGAGGTATATGGGACCATGTATGCCCATCTTTACCTGGATGACCCCTCCCCCTTTACCCCCCTCGGTGTAAGGTAGCAGTTCCTTGGGAAGACCCATCATGCGTCCCACCCAGTCAACCATGACCGTCTCCAACTCCGTCATGACGGGACAGGCGATCTGCCAAGAAGAAAAAAATGTAATTTTATCACATGATTGAGAAGCGCTCCATAAATGTTTCAATAGGCCATATTTTTGAGCGCACGAGGGCGCTGCTACGACGCCATTTTGAGGGCGCTGTAACGACGCCAATTTGAGGGCGCTGTGACGACACTTCTTTGAGGGCGCTCTAGCGACGCCATTTTGACAAATTTTCACAAATGCGAATCCAAATAGGTTATTCACGTAAGTTTACATGATGGTATTATTCAAATGTTACCGTTTTAAAATCTTTAATTTTGAGATCGAAGTAAGGTTTCAAAATTGCTTCAATAAATGAGATAATTGTCTACCTTTTGTTACCAGAGAATTACGTCATGACATCATCATTATTCACTAAAATGTCATTTTGCAATCGGCAAAATGTTGTGGCCTTGGCCGGTCGTGGTAGGAAATAGTATTATAAGGTGTGTCATTTAAAATGGAAGACGTTTCTGTGTGCTTACAGGATAACCATCCACAAACCTCACATTGATAACAGAAACCATTTTGATCAGGCACACTACAGTCAACACCACTACAATACAACCACATCTACCATCATGCAACAACCATAACACCATCACACACTTATCTCAACCACCTCATCTCAGCTGTGCGCTGTTCACGGGAAATACTCAGAACCAAAGTTCACTTACATTGTAGCCGTCTTTCAAATTTGAAAAGAAGTTGCACAGAACGCCCTCACCGTTCGGTGGCCATGGAAAGTACAAAGTACTTATGCGTAATACATAGGAACACAGAGGGCGCTCTGTGCAAGCTCCTTTTTACTTCACCCCTTGTACATATTGTAATTTAATTAAAATAACAATAATACCTCAAAGATGGCTACCGAGTGCAGATGGTCTGTAACATTAATGTTCTCACCCAGGTAAAGCTGATGGCGCCAAGACCTGCTGCGAGGAACTCGCCCAGCATCGATGGGTAGGAGTTACCACCGGGGAAGTAGGCGTGGAAATGAGGATGCTGCCAGTGGGTCATCTGTCAATGTAGGAGCAAGTAATAAGGTAAAGGAACTATCTTGTCTTGTTTCTATGGATTGAAGGATTTGCAATGAAATATGAGTGCCGTGGCCTCATGGTCCGGAGCTTTGAATTCGCAGTCAGGGGATAATTCTGCAGGTTTGGGGTTCGAGTCCAGCCTGGGTTTATGGTGCGTGTGCCCATGGGCAAGGCACTTTGTCACTCATTGCTTCTCCCCACCCAGGAGTAAATGGGTACCTGTGAGGGCAGAGATGGTTATTGTGGTTGAGTTTAGCTGCTTTGCGCCGAAATGGCAGCATCGAGCTGTATGTACTCCCAGGGAGGGGCTGAGATTGTCTTTGGAATGTTTGATTGACCCAATGAGCAGGTTATATATTAAAGGGTGGATACGTGCGCTTTATAAATACGCATTATCATTATTATGAAAACCTCTGACGTGTTTTGTGATAAGGTTTGGATGTCAAGAAACGTTTCTGGAGACATGATAGACGGATCAGAAGGCAATGGGCTGCATTAAGTCTTTTGAAAGCAGGGATGTAAATCCCAATTTCTCTTTTTTGAAGTTGCAGATAACATTTCTAAGCCATACACTTTTCTTCAATATCTCAAACCTTCCTGCAAAACGCCTAGTCTGAGTATCACCCGTTATCCACGGAGCCAGTCTCCATATAACGTCTGATATATCAAAACATGCAGATTTATGCGATCTCGCGCCTCATCCAATCAGCGAATCTGCTCAAAAAGTAACACAGACTACAAAATGCCATCCTAAGTTGTAAAAGGTTTTCTTTAATTTGTTGTATTTAGATAAAAAAAAACACGAGGGAAGCGTCCGTTTTCTCCTGTGTTGTCGATTTGCCGTGCATGCAAAACTTCATTGCTGTTTTTTTTTATGGCAACCTTTTGTTTGCTGGCCCTGTTTTTCTTGCAACACTTGCTCTCAAAATGCCATTTTGGCAACCCTCCCACGAGTACATGACTCTTAGCTATTCGATTTTATAAATACAAACAGCAATTAGGTCGCGTTTCAACAGTGCACAGCTTAATTCAGGCCTTTTGAAAGTTGGCATTTCCCCCAGGGTTCTGTCTGATCACAGTAGCTTATCCCTCCCCCGCCCCCACTTCACGGTTATTGGTTTCCAGTTTTATTGTGATATTCGGTGGTGATTGATATGTTTTGAAGTTTGGCTGCAAACGGTATTTCAATGAATAAAATCTTTCAAGGGCACTATACGGGTCAAATTGGCAAGAATGAAAACCAAGACCTGTACCATGGTAAGTATTATAACACGAACCGAATAGTTTGACAGATGTACGTTGGGTTGAATAGTTCAAGCGGATTGGAGGTACTCGGATCATAAGTACTTTTGATTATTTGCGACCTTGTTGACGCCATTTGGCCGATGCAAGAATATGAACAAGATGATGATGAAAAAAATAAAATAAAAACGAGAACACTCTATAAATAAACAAGAACAACAGACAACACAAAATCAAGAGCAAAAGAACGAGAACAAAAGTAAAACACGCACAAAAACCACACCAAGAACATCAATAATAATGAACAGGAACAACAAGATATTCAAAGAACAATTATACAAAAAGAACAAACAAAAAACGTGAAAAATACATCAAAAGAACAACGATAAACAGTAATAAAAGAACAGGAACAAGTACAGTTACAGCAGCAACAAGACCAACACAAACATCAACATTATTGATTAATTATTTGTCACACAAATTGACGCTTGAGAGCTGTTCAGGTTATAAGTATAAGTCAACCCATGCATGCATCAGAAGTTTTCTAATGCTGATGCAGAAACCGAAATAAGCCTTTTCAACGACATGATCTGGACTATTATTGTTTACAGTCGTGAAAACATAAGGTTTTGAAATAACTTTTCTTTGGGCTGTCAGCCTGTCACCAGTGTCAGCCGATATGGAAAAAATCTGGACCGTGGCTCTTTAATCCAGGTCTGTGCTGATTACTTTTGTTCTATATACACTAATTCTCATTATCTAATCACAACTCACCCCTGGTAGGATCTTGTCTTGTACGTCCGTCATGATGTCCTGCCAAGCCTCGGGTTGCTGGGGCGCATTCGCAGGTAACAGTTTGTGCAGGTAGCCTGGCTCCACGGAGGGTAGCACGGGACGGTCCTTGACGCCCTTCAGGTAGTCCACGATAAAGTCAGCCACCTCACCGGCAGACCGACGGAACTCATCGCCCTCCATACAGAAATTCTTTAGTTATAGTCTGGGTATACCTTGTTCTGTGTTGACTGAACCTGAAATGAGCCGGACGTATCGAGCGGCCTATTTATGTGAGCAGCATCAACCTCAAATTGGCCATATCGGACTGAGCTGCAGAGACGGGACACGTAGGCCAAATCCTTCCACTTCAACAATGGAGCGCCAAATGATCCAAATTCAGCAACTTGCTCATTCCCCGTTCATGGTAAACGAAGTCCTGAATCAGAGGGTTAGGCTCTTTATGTTTTTGTTTTTCATTTAATCTTAGTTTTGATCTTAGTTTGTTACATGAGTGCACCTGGATGGGAATGGAAACTTTATAAACTTTCAAAAAAAATAAAAAATAAAATAAGCAAGTGGACATTAACTCCTAAAAGAAAGATTTACTTGGAAAAACATCCTTTGACAAAAAGAATCACTTTATAACAGTAATTCATGTTTTGAAACCACACTGAAATTGACTGACATAAAAAAACAATGAAAGGACTGACAGCGAAACTTAATCGATCTGAACATCTGTACGCGTATCATGCAATTAACTTTTCAGATACCTAATTTATTGGATAGGCGTATATCATTTCGGTGTGGCGTTCCACACCAGATGACAGTGGCATATTTCTGCCAACTTTTTATATCCTGGTAGTGAATCAGTTCGAAGTTTCGGTTTACCACGCATGGCTGGATGGAGATTGACCCGAGTATTACTGTACGTGTCGGCACGCATGAGTTTCCTGTGGCCAACGTGCAGAAAGTGTAAACGATGTGTGACACGTAGCGCACGTTTTGGTCCCCGTCCCAATTTTCCAAATGAATTCGCGCACTGACCAACAGTATTGTAAAGAGCATAAAGAGCAACTCAGTGCGATAAACCTCTGTACAAAAAGGGCAGGTTGACCAAGGTTCTCTTCTTGTTTGTTTACACTGTTAAAATAAATCTGTACTTTTACATTGATTCCCCCCGGATTGTTCGTTTAACATTTATGAAGGTAAAATAGGATGATTGCTTTTTTTTACTCCTTGTAAATTTTCGGGGGAAAAATAACTTTCCAAAATGCGCTTCCCTCAAAAAAGTGAGTGGTTTCTGTACAGGTAGACTTGACTCAAGTCGGTTCCTGGGGTTTACATGAACACTAGAGTAGGCGTATGCGTATACCTCTCAGGTCTAATTATAAAGTGCGCCCTCACGTGCTAGCCTTCCTGCCAGAGCAGGAATATCGACTTGGCTATTTAGTTGGGGGGTTTCTGGCGGGGGGGGGGGGCATGGCCAATTCGCCCCCCCCCTCCCCGATCCAACCCGGTAGGAACAATTAAAAAGAAGGTTCAACAAAACAGCCGAATACAAAGCGAACTTGCAAATCCAATTACAAAAACCTATGAAGAAAAACAAAAGAGAAACTCCGAGAAAACTAGAATGGTGATGATCATATTTTTTGCGCACTTTGCAGACAGTCTTTACATAGTTTTTATACATGCAGTAATGTCAGGTTTGGTATGATTGGTTAAAAGTGAACACAATTCTTATATCGATTCTTATACCGTAATAAATCAATATTTGTTTGTTTACCCTTCACCGACGTATAGACACGATACTCAGTGTACGTGTTACCTCCCGAGTGGAAGTTGGGGAAAATGCACTAGAAAGCAAGAAGATGTGACGGAGTGATTTTTTCCAACTTTCACTCTGTAGGTAACACACTGCTTATACGTCGGTGAAGGGCAAGACCTAATGTCAATTTCATCATTCCGACGCAAATTCATGTTATGAATAGTACGAAAGTATAGTCTGTTAATATGCATTCTGCATATATCCATGTCTCGCTATGGGTCTTCACTACAACATGTACACGAAGGCCATATCATACAAATGCAATGGCAGATACAATGTACCGATCCAGTAAGCCCCTCCCACTGCGCACGTGGCAAATTAAATAGGTGTGCGCTTTTTCAATGAAACAATTCACACGCATGTCATTTGTTTTCGTTTTGCTGAAAGAACACTTACCTTTTTGTGATCCTTGGACTGAACTTTAAAACGGAGGTTTTGTTCAAAATTCTGTAACTTGAAAAGTGCATGAGTGATTTGAATGATTCTAGTTCTAAAAAAACCTTATGAATTGGACTTTCATATCCCAGATTTTGAAAGTGGTACATGCAGAACTTCACTAAAACAATGGTCCCGACATTTGGGTTTCGCTTTTTTTGACTCACCCTGTGGAGCCATATAGGCAGAACCAAAGCTACATTTCAAACAGCCATAGGTAACGATAAAACACACCAGTAAGGCCCCCCCAAAAAATATTCGGTCTCTGGTCAGACCAAAGTTCCAGAATTGACGCGGCCACGCGGCTTTTTTTTTTTTTTTTTTCAAGCTTGGATTGTACAGACAAGGTTGTGGTACTATTTTGCTTTTTTGGTGTCCTCGTACATTGGTGTCCTCCATAATTTGCCTTGGTGCTTTCGATCATTTGCCTTGGTGCAATTTCCCATTCCTTCAATCCTTGGTGCTCTTTGGTAAAAAAAATGAGAAGGTTCGGAAATAGAGGGCGCTGTTGGAGCTACCGCGGAACATTTTGGAAAAAAAAAGATCGACGCGCATGCTTAAAATCGACGCGCGCGCTGACCAGAGACCGACTTATTTTTTTGTTGGCCTAACCTTGATTAATTTTTTTAAATTTTTTTTTAACATAAACCTGATTTTGATTGAAACAACAATATTTCCCCACCCAGGTGAAACTGATGCAGCCCAAGCCGGCAGACAGAAACTCGCCCAGCATCGAGGGGTAAGAGCTACCAGTCGGGAAGTAGGCGTGGAAATGAGGATGCTGCCAGTGGGTCATCTGTCAAGGTAGGAGCAAAAAAAAGAAGTTCCTTTTGCCGATTTATTAGTTGAGGTGTATAGCATAGCCCGTGGAGTTTTACATCGTCCCACAACGATGTGGATAAATTTAGGTGGGTTAAATTAATTGATAGGATTTAAAAATAGAGGAAATTATCGAGTAAAACCACGCAGAAAGAAATATCTTCTGCGAAGAAGTGTGGTTCTGAAAAGAACCGGTTGGTAGAGTGTAGAACTCAACGTTTCGGACAGTGTGCTCTGTCCGTCCTCATCCTCCTGAGGACGGACAGAGCACACTGTCCGAAACGTCGAGTTCTACACTCAACCAACCGGCTCTTTTCAGAACCACACTTCTTCCAAGAAGAGATTTCTTTCCACATGGTTTTACCCGAAAATGTCCTCTATTTTATCTCATCCGCCATGCAAAGCTTCAAGTCATATATATGATAGGATTTCAGTTGTTTAATTAGTGGATGGTAGGCTGTTAAAATGCCCATGCATTTTCTTCATGCATCTTTCTACTGCTAAGAAGTCAAACGGACCTTCAATCATATTTTCTTCTTCTTTTTTTTATTTGAAAATATTTATTAAACTAGCCGGATGCCGCTTTTTGCGCGGCACCCACACTGCAAAAATGCTGGGTAAACAAAAGCTGGCCAACTTCATTTCGGCATTTGCTGGGCAATTTCACGGCAACAAATGGATACAATGTTCAGTTGGGTAAAATAGCATGTTGACCAACATTGGTCAAATCATAATTTCTATGATTTGGGAAAACGTTGTCCATTTATTGGGTATCTATTTGATGGTTCGATAAACTTACTAAAATGTTGAGCAAAATACCTTTTTCCCCCCAAATGTTGGGAATGTTTTACACGAGACTGGGCACTTTTTGCTTACTTAGCATTGAATGAAGTGTTATAGGCAGGCCGGCCATATTTCAGCAATTTTAGCTCGTAAAATAAGTCACGGTGGCGGAAGATTTGTTGAGAGAATTGGAGCTGTCGGACCTTGTTTGTTTATTTCCATTTGTACAACAAAAATACAATGAGAAATTACAAGGAGTTGAGCAGAGAGAGGCAGCTTAGATATCGGGTAGTTGTACACCATTCTGTAATTCAGTGTTAATAATCGTCGAATTTGACGAATTTGTGTCCGGAGAAAAAAAACTGTATATATTTTCAGATTTTTTTGCTGATGAAACCCCCCCCCCTCCCGCAAAAATTCCTGCATCGGCCCCTGTTTGCTGTTTTGATTGAGTTGTATTTAATATGTAATAATTGAAAAGCGAGTCATCAACGTATTTTCTTTAACATGTTGTCTGGTCTCGAGTTATATTTAATACTGAAATAATTAAACACCAAGTCATTAACGTATATTGTTTTTTAACATTTTTTTTCTCGGCTAATGGCTTACCAACAATTGGTTCTTTACATTTACCCAATTAATGGATGATTAAAAGTACGCAACTGTTCCGTCTGTATTTTTCCCCATGGTTTAGGTAAACGTGTTTGCCCAACGGCCGCTGATCTGAACATTTTTCGCTCGAAAGATGTGGAAGTTGACTACTGAACCTACGTTGGGTAAACAACTGGAAAACAATCGTTTTTTTATTCTATGCACTCAGATGTGCAACTCCAGCGAGCATTCTAAAACGACTCGATCAGAATGATATACACTTCTCGTTTTAAAGCATATTTACAAGCGACACGGCTGTGACATGCAAAAAAGGTACATGTATATACATTATAACTATAACAGACTCTAAAAGAATTACACGTCTTTCATACATAAATGTAAATGCGTAAATGCATAAAACTGACCGGAGGCAGCATGCCGACATTATGCTGCGGATCAGCACTGAGCAGTGCCCCGCGTATATTGTATTGCCATTGATTGCCTATGTATTTTACTGTCTGTGTTGGCATGTATGTACGTTGACGAGTTGTTCAGACCATGGAGCTAAATAAACCGCAAACACACAGACTGCACACCCACACTCAAATTTGTATCCTTGTGGAGACATTTCTATGTTCTCGTGTACTAAGCTGTACATCTAACCACACCTTTTTTTCTGTATAGCATAGCGGAGATTTGGGGAGACCAGTAAGTTTTTTGTTAATACCAACCCCTTGTAAGAGGTTTACAGCATTCTTTAATACCGACCAACTCACCCCCGGCAGGATCTTGTCTTGAATATCCGTCATGACGTCCTGCCATGCCTCGGGTTGCTGGGGCGCGTTCGCAGGTAACAGTTTGTGCAGGTAGCCTGGCTCCACGGAGGGTAGTACGGGACGGTCCTTGACGCTCTTCAGGTAGTCCACGATAAAGTCAGCCACCTCGCTGGCAGCACGTCGGAACTCATCCTCATTCATGTTGCAAGTTAGTAAGTTGTCTCGTTTTGGTGGAAAAATACAAGTATTTAATGTACATGTATGTGTCTATAAATGACGCATATGTTCGGTGAGGTGGTAGCACATTAGGTCGTAGGTCGTGGGGCGTACGTGCAGCAGTTGCATACCACAAATATCAAGGCGCGCCCTCAGTAGACCATCACAGTTGCAACAGTTTGGGTCGAGAAGCCCTTTTGTCGTGCTTGAGAAATCTAAAACTTTAAAAACGAGTGAAAGGGCCACCCATGAATCTATCTCAATCCGTTTCAGATTTTGGAGGAGGTCCGGACCTACGATAAAACTTTTCTCAAGGTCATTGTACAAGTTTAGTAGGCGGTGTGTGATTTTTAGCTAGCCTAAGCAGCCACCCTAGATGTGGAAAAATGGCGGTGATTTAATAAAAATCAGAGTAGGCATACCTCATGTGCACATGTAAGACCTCAGACGTAATGACGTCTCGCTTAGTTCAATATAAAGACCGGCTGGCTGCTCTGACACTTTTCCAGTGTCACGTGAAATTTGGACTTGTATGAAATCCGTTGCCTTTAACCGTTTTATTGGTTGAACGTTCACAATCCTTACGTAGGCATGCGCAGTACTACCAGTGAGTCAGTATTTCATAGTCCTTAATTCACAATACACCGGCACAGCTGCGTTCTGCGGCACACTGTGATGTACGCACGACGCGCGCGTCAAATCTCCATAAGGAGTTGTATACGACGACTCTCTCGAGAGAAATACCATAAGTATAGCTAGAGGGGTGTCCCGAAAGACATGAAGTAAACTTGTTGAACAAAATTGTTGGAAATTTTACAATGTTTACTTGAAGTTTGACTTTTGGATCAAAAAGTTTGTATTTTTATTAACGGAAAGGTATTCATGAATGAGAATAAAATTTGCTTGGCCGGTTTCAAACACTCTATTTAAAATCGGCTGGACTCTGGATGTTGATAATTGATGTTGGTAATTATCAGCATTCGGACTCCAACCGGTCTTAAACATAGTGTTTAATACCGGCCAAGCACACATTTATTCTCTTTAATACTAATATTAATAATAATGGGGGAAAATCGAAAGTAAAAATACTGATATAAATCTTCTTGCGTTATCTATCATTTACATAACAGAAATATAACTTAATTCACTGATAACCCAAAGTTAATCGCTGCAGTAAAGGTTAATTAAAGAAGTAGAAGTAGCACTATTTGTGTAGTTTCAAAAACAACCGCGGCAGCGGAGATAAAAAAAAAAATACAAAAATACAATGAGCTGAAAATATTTGGTCTCTTAAGTAATTTTATGATTTAAATGTTATGATATACTTCAGTGTTGTAGTACTCGTACTCGTACTCGTGCTCATGGAAAAAAATGCCTTGCATTCGTACTCGTATAGTACTCATGACTCTCGTACACATGACAAAGTATTCGTACACGTACTCATGGAAATGTACTTGAGAACAACACTGATACATAAAGCCATTACAATTGTCGAAAAACATAAAAAGAGTGATTGTAACAAATTGATCAGAAACACTGAATACACATCGTGTTCAAATTTGATTGTCACGATACCAGATATTCGTGTTAAACACGGCCAGAAAGATGCACCCGTATATAAAAACACAACTCGAAAATAGATGCAATGATCGGTTAGGACACTTTATACAATGTACACAATTTTATGCTGATCTGCCTGTCCCTGTTGGCTGAGGGAATGTAAAGAGATTCGCATTCTTATGGACGTTAAGAATTCTCCGGGACACCCTCCTTTCTTCCAAAGACTTCCTCGGAGTCTGCCGACTCTCGCCCCTGCAATCCCTGCCCGTCTCCCCGGCTTTCGCGAAGTACCACCTCGGCGAAGCCGGTGATAATGTCCCAGGTTTTCTTGGTGATCTCCTCGGAGTAGTACCAGTTGGCGGGGGTGAAACGGATGACGTATTTCCCTTTGAGGGAGGCGGGAACCATGTGGGCCTTGCCAGACTCGTTGATCTGTTGCAGCAGGACTTCTGTCAAAGTGTTCTCGCCCTGTGGATGGTCAATGCGGATTTGAGTGGAATCAAAGGAGACAGCGAACAATGTCAAGGTTATCCAGATGCACACACAGTCCCCTATCCAGTTAATGTCTAGCTTGCATACATGTCAGTGCGGACTTATCCTCGATATAAATATACATATTTATTGAAGTCCCAAAGAATTGACTCTTATATAATTTAAAATCATGTTGGAATCATCCTCGTACCTTGAGCCTGAAGCACACGAGGCCGAACTCCACAGTGCCTACAACCTCGAACCTGTCATCTGCACGCACCCAAGACTCGAACACCTTTGCCAAGGCCACGTGCTGTCATCCAAAATAATCATATATACGAAATCCATGAAGTTGATGAGCTGTATACCCAACACCCAGAATCACACAATCACAAAATGCGAACATGCGAAAAATAGAGCTCCTCATAGCCTTTTTATGTACTCGCCAACCACAAAGCAAAGGGTGAATCAAAATGGGGGTCCACAAACAAGACAGGAAAATGTGAGGTACCTGTTGATATTTTTGTTGAACTGCGATAAGTTGCAAGAAGAAGGAAGCAAGAACTTGGTAAGGAGATCCACAGGCGGCAGTGCGAGGAAAGAAACTTGAAGAGTACTACCAGGCCTTCGAACGCATGGACGAGAGGAGGCAGCAAATCCAGTGGAGCATGTGAAAGTATGCTATGGAGAAGTGAGAAGTGAGAGTAATGGGTGTAAACGGGTGGAAAGATAATGTTGACGGTGGTGAAGACCTACCGATCGTATCGCTGATTGCAGACCTTCTACGCCGTGCATCCTGATGACGAACCAGAGTTTCAGTGATCGAAACCGCCGACCCAGGGGGATGGACCAGTTCTGCTCGAATTTGATGAAAACAAAATCATACGGACCTTACATCAGCAGATAACATTATCATTCTTCAAGCTAAAAACAGCAACCAAAACAAGATAACGAGGCTTTGCATGCCGGAGAGTACACCTTCCGAGATGTTTGTAGATACACGATGTGAATGACTGTCTCTAAAAGAGAAACGGTTCTGAGAAGAACGAGTCGGGGTTGTTTAAAGGCCCACGCGACATTTTTCAAATGTCTTCTGATACCGAATAACAGTGCATGCATACTGATCGAAACGTTGATTTAGCATCTCTGGCTGCTCTCAGAACCATATGCGAGCTTTAAGAGACAGTTACTTTAAGGGTTGGTGCCGCAAACTTCTCCCAAGATATTCACGGCTTGTACGATTAGCTCAGTCTGATAGAAAAGTGCCCACTGAGATAAATCTATTTTGAAGCGATTCTGTGCTCTTACCTTGTAATCAAGCCTGTCTCTTTCCTCTTCATCATCCAGGTAGTAGATGCGGTTGGTGGAGAGAGCGCTTATTAACAACTTCTTGTCCCGCACCCTGAAGAACGAACAACCAAACTGATAGCATCTCTCAATTGTCAATTGGTAAGTGGTTTACTTTCAGTAGTTCTATAGGTGAGTAGTTGTAGGTGTTTTCAATTTATGGTTAAGTTCCTAATGTTGTACCTATTAAACAGTGGCCATTCCCCATGTGTTGCAGTTAGCCATCGATGTTGTTGTCGGCGACTTGATAGCTTGGTTGCGGGACCGCTGTTGTATCAGATTCGAGCAAGCTCGGTGGTCGAGTGGTAAGACGTCTGCGCTAGTAAGCAGGAGGTCGTTGGTTCAAGTCCCACCCGATTAGTTATTTTTCTCATAATCACTCAAGACAACGCAGACTATACAGTGTTTATAAACATACGTCGATGAAGGGCAAAACCAAATATTGGATTTTATCACGTTTGATATCAAAGGAGAACGTTGCAGTGATTTCAATCTGTGTGCTATTTTTGCCTAAATCTGTTGAGACGATATTAGGGTATTTCCTGGAGAAACTTTGCTTGATTAAGTTTGCCAAAGTTTAAATTTGAATTAAATTACAGAATTTAAAATGATCAATATTGAACACAATCAATTCAACAAACCAAACGGAGCCATTCAGAAGAAACTGACTTTCAAACAGAAAAGATTCTTAAAAGGGAAGCATCATACCACATGACTGTACCGTCCGCACCCATCCGCATCCACTTTGCAGGGTTGCTGTTGAATGATGATAAGTACTGCAGCAAAAACAACATTTTGGGGGTTCAAAATAATGGAAGGGACTTATACCGACCGGCCGGTCGGCCGTTGCAAGTGAGAAGGATTGTGACGGGTGGGATGGGGTGAGGGAGAACCCCCTCGCTTGACGCTTGGATGCTCTTTTTTCTAATCCCTTTTTCTTTGCTTCCTTTCTATGTTGCCTAATTTGTAGTAGTCTCTTTCACTGTTCTCTGGTTAAATTAAAAGGAAACGACACTTTTTGAAGGGGGCGGGGGGACTTGGGATGGAGGATAGGGGATCTGCCAGTGGTTACCGTTTGCCGGTTTTTTTGTAATAGGGATACATTGAAAGAATTCCCCTGTCCTGTGACATTGTATACGAAAGGGGAAGGAAAAAGCCGGCAATTCTATCTAAACCTGGAATCCGTTGAGTAGATATCTGAACTCCGGGCAGATGAGTGCGTTACCACCGTACGCGCCGTCCACGTGAAGCCATAGGTCCTTCTCTGCGCAGACTTGCCCGATCCCGTCAATGTCATCAACTGCTGTACTGCTGACAGTCCCAAGGGTTGCACAAGCCTGAAATTTATTTAGTAATCAAGATAACCTTTTGTGGGTTGCGCAAACAAACATACAAACACCCCAACACCCCAACACCCCAACAGACAAACATAATTATATGGGAGTCACAGTATGAAGTGAAGTCCCCCTTTTTTATTTTTAAAGAACCTGTGTAACACTTCTAACGTAGATAGGGTAATTATGTGGTTTAGGTTTAAAAGAACAGTGCAAATTTTGTTTGTTCTTAACAATCTGTTCATGAGGTTTAAAAAAAAATTTGTTTACACTCACATCTGGAGACCAGAACCCACTCATCTTTTGGAGATGCTTACAGTACATACTCGCTTTACTTTTACTTTTTCTTTTTTTTACGATAGACGTGGTACAGTTTTGGGAATAGCTGGATTAACGAAACTCTTCTTCCTACATCTGGAATCTGGATGCGTAGTAAAAGTTAGATTCGTTTCTGACACAAACTATTGAATTGCATAATACTTACAAAGAATGGAACCATTCCTCTGGCTGTATCCTTCTGCAAGATTAATGAAAGAAGTGAAAATCTTGAATGATGGAATGATGTGAAGTAAAAATACTATCTCCGTTAATATAGCTGTTGAGTATCAAAAAAAGAGAGAAAACAATCAGTATAGTTTCGGTGACTGACGCCCCTTCCTGTACCTTATACCGCACTAAACGTCACACACAAGGATTGAAATGTAATATTGTGAAGCTTCATATGCCGCACAATCACTGTTATTTCAGTAGCACGGCAGGGACGTACATGTCTGGCATAATCACCGAAGAACGTTTAGGTTGCAACCAAGTAAATTAATTCTCATAGACACCAGTCCTTTTAGAAATACTCAGAGCTCTTACAGGTGTTCAGGTTGAACAGAAAAATGATTATCAACATGTCGTCTTTCATTTTCCTTTCGAGTTTTGGTGGATTGAGCAATGAATGTTTGGAGAAATTAAACAAGACCACCCTTAAAACGAATGATAGTTCCCAAACTGGAAAAGTAGCCATTTTGAAAGAGGATCCCTCCTCTACAATAATTATGGCTAAATAGCGCCACTTTCGGACCTAATTGCATCCAAAATGCTTAGAATTTGAAGCCCAAGTCCAGGCCAGGGGTGCAGTGCCATTATGTCTTCAATCCCCCAATTCCATGGCTCTCAGAAATCTCAATATGTAGAATAATTTGAAGGTATAACAATTATTTATGAGCTCGGCGGACGGATTCCATGCCATATTTACTCGGTGTCATCTTTTTTTTTAAAGTATCGTTTTGTTAATTTACGTGACATTATACCTCCACAGCTTCACGCAGCGTCTCGCCACGCAGAGAAAACTTGTCGTCGGTCGACAAAACACGTGTCTTCACGAGGCAAATCCTGGCCGCCTTCTCCACTGCAGAATGAGCCTGAAAAAGAAAAGAGGGCGCTAGATAAAAGGTGAGGTGAAACCTCGTGATCAGTCGTGAACAATATCTGCATGTTTTGACCAGGGGAGCTTATTATATACGCTGCGGAGAGAAAGTTGATATACTTATTTAGCCCCACAATGGCTTGGGTACATGCACTACGAGTCTCAAGTGCCTGAAATCAACCCACCCAGGAGGGTGAATGGGTACCGGCATGCATTAGCTGGGGAGTAGCCTGCGATGGACTGGCATCCCATCCGGGGGGACCGGGGATAGACAGTTTCTCAGTCGGTTCATGCCAAGGAAACCGGAGATGGGAACGCCGGTCTGATGGGCCAAATTGGCTCTCGACAGACTTTACTTACATAATTCAAGAGTCAACTAACAATAAAAAGAATACACGGAAATGTGCTTGGTGTGATACCTCCTCCGAGTAGTAAGCCACAAGTTTGGATACCAAGATGCAATCGTCCACGTCTGGATGCGACTTCTTCAGAGTTGCGATGGTTTTTGTTCTGGCTGCAAGCATGCACACAAGGATGCACTCGCTGGATGAGGACTACAGCAATACAAGAGAGAGAATACATCGAAGAACACAGGGTATGTATGTTCCTGTAAAGTTCAACTGGACATTATATCGGTAACTCTTTTTGAATTGATGGATTTGACTAATTTTCTCTTTTTACTTTTTCCCCGAGTCCCTCCCCTACCTTTTTGATATACGTGTACAAATATAATGTCTGTACTTAAATTTGTTAATAATAAGATTTTAAGGGGTTTTTTTCTATTGTGATAAACTTTCTAAATTAGGCAATGTGTTTCATTTTTCAAAGGTTGATAAAGAGTTGGCATCCGGATCCCGGGTGTTTTGGTAGGCCTATGTATCAGGAATTTGTCCCAAGTCCAACCAAATGGCCATTTCGCCCCCAAGACCATTCACAAGTTCATATATAGATATAGCATCACTGTCCCTCCTAGGCTATCCACCCTCTTACCGAAATTCAGGGGCGGATCTTGGTTTGGATCAAGGGGGGGGGTAAGCCGCAAGGGAGGAGGTTAAATTGACTCGTGTTTGCTGTGTTTCTCTACACGTTTTTCCTATTTTGTTTTTGCGGCTGAAGAGGGGGTTCAGATCCCCTTATCCCATACAACTTTCACTGCATAAAAACAAATTACACGTCACGTTTCCGAAATCTTGGGGCCAACTTCTCCCGTCTTTACCTGGATGACCCCTCCCCCTTTACCCCCCTCGGTGTACGGCAGCAGTTCCTTGGGAAGACCCATCATGCGTCCCAACCAGTCCACCATGACCGTCTCCAACTCCGTTACAGCGGGACTTGCGATCTGATAATAATAATAATAGTAATAATACTGAATCTTATATGGAGCACGTATCTACCAACAATTAGGTGCTCAAGGCACTGGAAATTATGTCTATTATATTTAAGACAGGTAAATGAAGTTAATGACAAATGTGAGACCCACTATGTAGCACCTTATAAGGGTTGACAAGGTGCTGCGGCGCATATTGCAGCCACTGCCAGAAACACCGGGGCAAACCCCTTCTCTTAGCGATAAGTGTTTTACTGGGTTCTTTAACGTGTATCACACAACACACGGGACCTACGGTTTTACGTCCCATCCGAAGGACGAAGCAATAATGGTAAAGTGTCTTGCTCAAGAGCACAAACACCATTTCCCCCCGGTTAGAATTTGAACCCATGTACCACGGCACACGAGTCGAACACCGTAACCATTGGACCACAGCACCCCATGATGAGGAGAAGAAATACATATCAAATCAAACACTCGAAGACGCCCAATTAAAACGTCACTTGAAACTCTGGCAGTTTATTTGTATAATTATTTTGAATCATTGTTGCAGTTGAGTCCATCCCAATTCCTATCTCCGTCATTTCACGAGTCCTTTTACAAGTCCAGTCACACGACCTTTCTTAAAGGGAATATACATCATTTGCTTTTGCTGTAATTTTCAGAAATGGATGGAATTGGGGGATTGGAAATATATAGCAAATATAGTTACACTGACTTTTTGGAGGTTTTGGGTTCAAAAATGTTATAAAAACCAAGAAAAACAATCATTTGCCTGCAGTCTGGTTCCCTGACTCCAATTGAGAAGAAACAGAGCAGTTTACATACATTGGGGAATTGTAAGGTCAGGGAACCAGTCTAGCTGGCTTGTACCCGTTCATAGGTGTGTAATCGATAGCAAACAAGTGCGATGGTCAATTGGGGCCAGTATTTAAAAAAAAACCCAGGTTTTTTCCAACGCTGATCGGCCGATCAGCGTTGGAAATTGATACAAAAATACCACTTTTCTTGAAAATGACAGTATACCAGGTGCCATGATTTTACACGATGCTTTACACTGTGATTCACTAACAGTCCAGCAAGGTATTACAAAATGATTTGGTAGTTTTATTTTTTAATGTTTGCAAATGTTGTATTTTCCCTTTAAGTCTAGTTACAAATAACGGGATGAACAATGATAAACGAATGATTTTCATATTTTCATTTGAATAACTAGTGACTTGACTTGAGACTGAAGGACTTGCGATGGACCTGTGATGGACTTGCAGGGACTTGTGATGGACTGACCGACTTTGACTTATTGGTATAAGGAGTAGAGTACAATTTCCATAGGCAGAACCAAAAAGTACAACTCAAGTAGCCATAAAAAAGAAACGATATATGTATGTCTTTCATTTAATTGTTATGTTAACGAACGTTTTTGGTAGATTAAATGTTTGTTTTCTCCTTTTCAATCGTACCTGTTTTCAAATCTGTTTTACATAAACCGCGCCTAGTTTCTGGTATTTTAACAATATTGCGAACGTGTTTACTTTTGATTCTTATTTTGCGTTGCTCATTTTGCAATCTGTTATTATTTGAATATACCGAAGTCTTTTATAGTGCACGTAACAACAATTAGGTACTCAAGGCGCTGGAAATTATGTCCATTATTAGAGCACCCTTATAATGGTTTACAAGGTGCTGCGGCGCATTAAGCAGCCACTGCCAGAAACACCGGGGCAAACCCCTTCTCTTAGCGATAAGTGTTACTGGGTTCTTTAACGTGCATTACACAACACACGGGACCTACGGCTTCACGTCCCATCCGAAGGACGGCAATCACCATGTTCCCACAGTTAGTCCAGGCAAAATACTTCATTTTTTGAGTGAACCTCAAACAAATTGCAACAGAATTTTTTTCACCACAGTGCATTTCTATAAGGTCCCTTAAATGACATACTAAAAGTCCAAAAAAATCCAAGTGGTGGAAATATGCCTAATTTGCATAAATCCAAAGTGGCCGAAAATTTTAGGACTTTCACATTGATTTGGTCATATTTCTTATACTCGATAGCTTTTTCAGGTACTTAAAACGACAATTGTAGTCCGTTTACATTGATTTCATAATTATTCTAGTCCTACGTAACTTTCAAGATCCCCATGTTTCCCAAATTTGCCATATGCCCTATAATAATTTGCATAAATGCAATATTTTAATTTGCTTAAATTAAAGTTAAAATTGTGGCTGTCATGTGTGGACATATCACAATTGAATTTTCCTGATAATCCAAGTTCAGTTATTTATACATAAATATCACACCACAGTGCATTTCTATAAGGCCCCTAAAAAAGGTCCCAAAATCCAAGTGGTGGAAATATGCCTAATTTGCATAAATTTAAAATGGCCACTTAAACCATGATTTTCATATTGATTTTGCCATAACTCTCGTCCTACATTGCTTTTTGGGGTACTTTAAACAACAATTTGTCCTTTTACATTGATTTCATCATTATGCTAGTCCTGGGTACCTTTCTAGGTCCCTATGTTTCCCAAATTTGCCAAATGCCGTATAATAATCTTCCCATACAAACGGACAAACCGCCAGCACCACCATCACTACTTGAGGTCATCAGATGTGGGTGTAAGAAGCGTTTTCGAGGGTGGGCATGGGGGCATTTACCCACCACTTTTTTGATGATTAAAAGTAGTAATTAAATAGTAAAGTCTGTCAGGAGCAAGTGTGGCCCATTGGGCCATGGGCAGCGCCGGCATTTATCTCCGGTTTCAGAGAATATTTCTATTCCCCCTGGATGGGATGCTAGTCCATCGCAGGTTACTCCACAGCTAATGCCGGCACCCATTTATACTCCTGGTTGGAGAGAGGCAAGTGTGGATGAAGTCTGCCCTAGGACACAACATAATGGCCAGCACCTGAATTCGAACTCCTGACCCTCTGATCATGAGTCACAAACCCTAACCACACTACGGCACAAAAAGGAGTTTGATCACCGCTTGCTCAATTGGGAGTTGGTTGCTGCCTCGGCAAATAATATGGAAGACATAATCTAACTTTTGATGCGCATTTCTGGTGCTGCACATGGCTACCCGAAAATAAAAACCGTCAAACTTCAATTTGGAAATTGACGGAGCCTCTAATGTCCTTGGAGTCAATGTAACACATGCCTGTCATCTAAAAATACACGTTTTATGGCTGTTTTGTCTTTGCACAGACGTAATAAAATTATATTCTGAATTATCGGAAAAACGGTTCGTGGCTAGACTGTACGAATCATAATTTTCTGCATAAGCAATAAAATATGCTTATTTTCTATATAAAAAAAAATTATTTTGTGGCTTTTTGGTTTTTGCAGGGCATAATAAAAGTTTGCTCTGTTATTTTTTGGTCCCATTTTAATAGTTTATAACATTAGACAGCTGCTGAACGGCAGATGGAATTGCAACCGCCCCCTCTAAATCTGATACTGTAGAAGGAGGCTTGTTGGAAATGAGAGGCTGCAATTATTGTCCATTTGTCTTTTGTTCTTCCTCGTTTCTACTCATGAATATTAATTTGTGAAGACAATTTTTGTTAAAGCCAGCCATCAAGTCAAAGTAATAGAAGCAGAAAAAAAGCTGCCTAATATGGGAGACGTGATCCACTTTTTTTGTGTTCACATTATGACTTCTCAAAAACATAAGCAGTGTAGGTAGACTTCAATTTGGAATTTGACAGAGCCTCTGAGTCCCTGGAGTTTATGTAACATATGCTTATCATCTAAAAATACATGTTTTTTATTATGGCTTTCTTGTTTTTGCAGGGCGTAATAAAAAGTTTGCTCTGAGCCAACGAAAGAATGGTTCGTGGCTACATTGTACGTTCTGTTGAAACTAAACTGGTGAGGTACCATTGCAATCAGTTATGGCGAAAAAAAAGAGAAGTGTATGAAATAAAATAGTTCTTGTTATTTCGCCCTGGGGTTGTGGTGCGTGTGCCCTTGGGCAAAGCACTTAATTTGCCACTCATTTGGCCCACCCAGGATTTGTTTTTGTAGCGGGGGCAAATTAATTGTCCCCCAAAAATCCTTGTATTCTCTCTAGCATATTCTCAATTGATCATTTTGTTTTTGGGTGGGCGGGGGACATTTGCCCACCCCACTCCCAGTGACACCCCTGCAGACGCCCATTTTGTTAAATGTGTATTAAATTAATAGCAAATATGACTTAAACTAGGCAGGAGGCACATGCCGTGCAATGTTTAGAATTCTGAAAGAAAAGAATTGAGAAAAAAAACCTCTTCCATGCAGGCACAGATGAAGTCGCACAGAAAAATGAAGGATTAGGCTATGGGGTATATTGCAAAAGTGACATTTTAGTGTTTGAATCCACATGTACATGTACATAGTATATATATAAACACATGCACTGGGTTCAAAACTACATGTAGTGATGAAAGTTTGCCAATTTATTCTCGCAATAAACAAATGAACCCTGTAATCCATCATGTTTTTGTACGAGTTCATCGGCGCCCTAAGACAGTCCCTGCATGAAAGAGATTTCTTCCTGCTCCTTTTCTTTAAGAAATTTAAACATCTCGTGGCAAATAAATGTAGGGCCTGTGGCCTTGTACCCCTTTTGAAACTCCTGCAATAATCTCATTCAAAGTGAGCAACTACATGGGCTGGCTTTCAATTTCCATTGTTGTTGCATTCGATTTCAATTTGCATTGTTGTTGCATTGTTGTTGCATTCTAAAGTCTTTATTACGAATGACAAAGGTTACCGTACAGAGGAGCCAGTTGATTGACAAAATTTTATTGATCATGCCCCTTCGTTTCAGCGAGGAATGTGATTGGACAAGACGACCGTTATGACGAGCTGTCATGACGAACCGTCATGACTAACCGTCCAAAAACGAAAGAACGCTAGAAAGACTTGTGCGAATAGAAACTGCACGTGCCGAAAGTATGGTCTCTCTTGTTCAACTGTTTGCAGTGAAAACCGTGGCACTAGTTGTGCCAACTCGCCACCACCAGACATTGATCCTTAGGCTGCTGAAGATTATAGTCTGCCACATAAGTGTTCATTCTAAGATACAATGATGTAATAAATAATAATTGCAACTTTAACTATGATTGTGTTTTTATTTAATTGACTTGCTACTTGTTCCTTTTTAGTTGATAAGAATTAGTATTTAACTTTGTCATTCTTTTTTTGGATGAAGATTACTCAATATGTATCTTGCGCCTCTTAAATCAGACTCAATAAAAGTGCAAAACCTGATGAATAGTTAGCCCCGCAACCCATTGTCCATGGCCTAAGTCCCAACATGGGTCCTAATTGTGCTGTAACTTCAACTTTACTTTACTTTATTTGAATTTATGCAAATTAATATAAGGCATTTATGCAAATTATTATACGGCATTTGGCAAAGTTGGGAAATATAGGGATCTCGAAAGGTACCCAGGACTAGAATAATGATGAAATCAACGTAAAACAAATTGTTGTTTAAAGTACCCCGAAAAGTAATGTAGGACGGGAGTTATGGCCAAATCAGTATGAAAATCATATAATTGGTGGCCATTTTGAATTTATGCAAATTAGGCATATTTCCACCACTTGGTTTTTTTTTTTTACTTTTTTTTTTCGGGACCATATAAAGATGCTCTGTGGTGTGATACATAACTGAACTAGAAGTTATTAGGGAAAATTCAATTGTGGCATGTCTACACATGACAGCCATAATTTTAATTTTAATTTATATGCAAATTAATATACGGCATTTATGCAAATTATTATACGGCATTTGGCAAAGTTGGAAAACATAGGGATCTAGTAGGGTACCCAGGACTAGAAAAATGATGAAATCAATGTAAACAAGAAGCTAATAGTATGAGAAATATGACCAAATCACTGTGAAAGTCCTAAAATATGCGGCAATTTTGGATTTATGCAAATTAGGCATATTTCCACCACTTGGATTTTTTTGGACTTTTAGTATGTCATTTTAGGGACCTTAAAGAAATGCACTGTGGTGAAAAAAATTCTGTTGCAATTTGTTTGAGGTCAAACCTTATATTGCCTGGACTAAGTCAGGATTCGATCCCATGTACCACGGCACACGAGTCGAACACCATAACCATAAGACCACAGCACCCCACAATTATGTCTTGAACAACAGTGTTTTGGTGTTTCAACACGGTCCCAAAAGAGAATAGTTGATGGGGTTACTCTGGTAAAATGAAACGTTGAGTAAGTAATTATAAAAATTATAAAAAAGTTAACGAGTAACTTTGAAACAAATATTCCAAAACCACTTTGAAACAAATATTCCAAAACCGTCCAACTAACAAACAAATCACGTTTTCTCACCCAACTGAAACTGATGCAGCCCAAGCCGGCAGAGAGAAACTCGCCCAGCATCGAGGGGTAAGAGCTACCAGTCGGGAAGTAGGCGTGGAAATGAGGATGCTGCCAGTGGGTCATCTGTCAAGGTAGGAGCAAGACAAAATTAAGAAATGTGCTTTCTCTGATTGGATTAGGTCAATTGTCTACTAAGAAATTGTGCATTATCCCTCAACTTCGAGGGATGTTGGGTTGGTAACAAAAAAAGTATATCAATTTTGTAAAGTTGAACAAACAAACTGACTGGAGTGGGTTTTGAACCTGCTACTTCCAGATTACCGTTCCGGTGCTCCACCAACTGAGCTATCCAGCCCTGCGTTGGCGGTTCCCCAATTGGTCAATGTCTTTGTTCAAGGGGCGCTAGTCAGAAGCCATAAGCCCGTATATGCCATTTAGCCATGGATCACGCCCAAAGTCACAATGCAGACCTGGGAAAATAGCAAACGGGGATCACTCAGAGAGGATACGGCTTTTTATTACACATTTATAACGAACCACAAAGGGAAACTTACTAGGTTATGACAAGAAACACAATAAATGGGGCCACTTATCTACCGTCACGTTAGCAGTTTTTCCAATGGTTGTGATTTTCTGTTAAATACCTGAAACCACCAAAGAAGAATTTCAACACATGAATGGACATGCAGCCTTTCCATAAAGACAAATTTGAGTTGATTATTTATATTGCTTTTTGACATTATCCTCGAATTTCCATCAAAAAGTGGACGGAAAACTTAGGTAACTTTTTTACGTCCATTTTTGATGGAAATTTGAGGGTGATTTTAAAAATTAAGAAAGAAAGAAAAAAATGATTCAACACATATAACATGTATTTTATAGCCTACATGTCCATTCACATTTCAAAAACTTTTTGGGTGGTTTCAGGTACTGTAAAATAAAAATTACAACCATTGGAAAAACTGCTAACTTGACGGATGCAAAGTGGCCCCCTTTATTGTGTTTCTTGTCGTATATAATAATTAATTGTAAATAATTTTTAAATGTTCAATATATTTAAACGTTGAACAAAGAAACCGACTGGAGCCTTTGTTGTTCATTTGTAAAAAAAAACCAACATATAATACAATGTATTTCATTCAACTGTGATAATTTCATGGTGTTGGCTAATATGATCTTTTGTCACCAGCTTATTTAAGTGTAAAAATTAATACTCGCAGAAGAGATTGATTCAGAAGAATTTCAATCATGTGAATGAAGATGGTAATTAATTATTACGGGAAATGGTACCGTTGGGAGACATTTCCATAGACTTGTGCATAAAAAAATCCCAACTTCTATTGACCCTAACACTAACCTAACCTTATCATATACCCTCCCACCAAACTTTGTAAATTTGGGTTTACCATCACGATGCATTGATTTAGTCTATTTACATATACTACTGTACAATTTTGCCTAGAATAGGAGTAGAAACATTAGGGAGACATTGGAATGTCTCCTAATCCACCTCGTCTCCCTAAGGTAAGCGATCGGTAAGCTTGTATTCTCCTATTCTACTTATTCTCAACTTGCCTTGCTATTAATAAGGGAATAAATGTGTGCTCCGGAGGTTTTTATCACTCTGTTTAAGACCGCTTCGAGTTTGGGTACTGATAATTACCCGAGCCGGAGGCGAGGGTAATTATCAGCACCCAGACTCTAAGCAGTCTTAAACAGAGTGATAAAAACCGACCGAGCACATATTTATTCCCATTCATAAATACCTTTTCGGTAAAAAAATATGAAATTATTCGTTCAAAAAATCCCGATTTTGTTCAACAAGTTCACTTCATGCATTTTGAAACATCCCTCCAGCAAAATAATGGAGTGTTCAGCTGGCGAGTAAGATGTAAACAACCCTTTTATGGAGATTGACGCGCGCGTAGCATGTTCTGCGCGATGTCGCGCAGAACGCACCTGGGGCGTTGCGTTTTGAATTTAGATCGTTAAAATTCTGACTCGCTGGTACTTGTTGCGCATGCCTACGTGAGGATTGTGAACGTTCAACCAATGAAACGGTAAGAGGCACTGGATTTTTAGGAGTCCACATTTTATTGTGACACTGGAAAAGTGTTTAAGACCAGCTAGCCATGTCTTTATCATCCGTTTAAGACCGGCCACGTGACGGGCTCTCGACCAATAGGAATAGCTAAACTGTCTGAGGTATTTATTAATCTTAATTTAAATAATTAGATTCAATTAAAGCATTATTTTTTTCTGGTGGTAATTAGCTTCACATTTGTAATCGCTTGTATGAATATAACTGTATTTTACTTACATTATCCAACTTTGGATTGGTTTATTGGAGAGTGGCAGAGTGCTAAATAAATGTCAACTGAATTGAATTGAATTGATCCCATTCAAAATATGCGGTAATATAAATATATTTTGGCCTTGTGCAATTGACTGGTTTCTAAGTAGACATACACTTGTAGGTCAAGTCCCCGTCGCTACGAGCTGCAGACCTGGACTGGCTTTGTTAATGTACACCATGGGCGTCGCGAGGGGGGGGGGCAAGGGGGGGCACTTGCCCCCCCCCCCTGAAAAAGCAAAAAAAAAAACAAAAAAAAGGAAGAAAAAAGAAAAGAAAAAAAAGAAAAGAAAAAGAGGCGCGAAGACAAAGTGGTGTAAATTTAATGAGTTGGGGGGGGGGGCAAAATGTCCCTGCGCTCTAAAACTGATAAATCGAGAATGTGTTGAGAAATACAAGCATTTTTGAGCAAAAATTTTTTTTGCCCCCCTCTAGAAAAAATCCTGGCGACGCCCATGATGTACACATGATGAGGTGGCGAAAATGCTCCTCCAGCTGTTGAATTTCAGTGTTTGCTTTTATTCGCCATTATGTTGGCCGAACGACGACTAGTGTTCTTCAGGCGAAGTTTCTATTTGGCAGTGTCCCAAAAGACAAAATATTAGATTCGAAATATAAACTTAGATATCCATGGTTTGTGTGCAGGGGGTCCGCTCATAAGTCCGACGCCTCATAGGTCCGACGCCTCAAAGGTCCGACAGAATCGCATCCCCTAACCAAATAAAGGCCCATAAGTCCGACGCCTCATAGGTCCGACGCCTCATAAGTCCGACGCCTCATAGATCCGACGCCTCATAGCTCCGACGCTTCGTAAGTCCGACAAATTAAACGCCTCGTTTTTCCGTTGTCGGACTTATGAGGCGTCGGACTTATGAGGCGTCGGACCTATGAGGCGGAATAAATAAATTGTATGCCTCATAAGTCCGACGCCTCATATGAGGCGTCGGACCTATGAGGCGGAATAAATAAATTGTATGCCTCATAAGTCCGACGCCTCATAAGTCGGAAATTTCGGACCTATGAGGCGTCGGACTTATGATACGGCCCCGTGTGCAGTATAAATAGTATATTTGTTCATTTTTTTGTTCAATATTTCTTAAATATTTCTGCAATATTTCTGCAATATTTCTTCAATCACGTGACATTTTTCGGGGCTATACGGGCATGCAACGTTTCCTCGGATCAGCTGATTTCCTCGTTTTTTATTTCACATTAAACCATTTCAAATTGGAAAACACTGTAGGGGGCCTATAAAGTCTTGTTGAGCTAAGAAATTTCCATCCCTTAAAATTATATTCTGTCAGAATTTTACCTTGCATTTCAAAAGGTATAACTATTGATGGTAACGTGTCTCCCTATTAGGGTATATTTTACAGGAATTTGTGTTACCCGAACTATTCTCGTGGTTTGTGGTACAAGTGGTCCAAGAATATAAGTGTGGGAACTTTATATATCTTGTTGGCTGGTAAAAGTAAACAGCTGTTAATATATACAGTTCATAACATTTATATTGGTCGCAGTTGTAATTATGATTAATAATGATTGAATTGGAATGGACGCCAAGCTCGATTTTGAAATACCACGCATAATTATTTGATGTTATATATGTACTGGTGGTAGAAAAGGCAACCGGCCGTTAAAATATCATTAGTGTTTTAATTCGAAAGCATGTTGATCGTTACCACCGGTTTTGTAAATTTGTTTTGTGAGTTGGATATTGTTGATGAAATTATAGAACTGAGAGTTCGTTCGATGAGCAGAGCCGAGTGTACATGCAGTAGACCTACACTGCGAAAACTGCGTTTAGCAATTAAACTCTTTTCTAAACACCTTCTTGCTATCAGTTTGTAAACATGTTTTAATAACTAAACATGTTTTAAGTAAGGGTGGAGTGTGTTTAGCAATAATTGAACATTGATGATTAAAGGAATTGAACACATAATGTTAAGCGTCTATAAACATGTTTACAAAGTTAAAGCAAGATTGTGTTAAATTCCTAAGCACAGTTTTTAGAGTGTTTAATTTAGGCTAATTTTCTTTGATTTACAATGTGTATGATTTGAATCAACTTGCGTATTATTTTTGGTCGTAAATTTCCAATAATAATATTTTTCATCATGTTGTAACTGTCTGCATGTATTGGCTTTCTGCCTGGGGAAAAAGCCAAAACAGTTTTAACGAGGAAATAAACCACCACGTTTGAGATATACAGTGTACCCCAGAATTCAACACCTTTGTATGCGGCAACTGATATTAAGGGAATAAATGTGTGCTCCGGAGGCTTTTATCACTCTGTTTAAGACTGCTTAGAGTCTGGGTGCTGATAATTACCGGAGCCGGAGGCGAGGGTAATTATCAGCACCCAGACTCTAAGCAGTCTTAAACAGAGTGATAAATACCGACCGAGCACATATTTATTCCCATTCATAAATACCTTTTCGATAAAAAAATAATCAAATAATTCGTTCAAAAAATCCCGATTTTGTGCAACAAGTTCACTCTATGCTTTTTGAAACATCCCTCTAGCAAAATAATGGAGTGTTCAGCTGGCGAGTAAGATGTAAACAACCCTTTTATGGAGATTAACGCGCGTGTAGCATGTTCTTTATCAATTATCATCCGTTTAAGACCGGCCACGTGACGGGCTCTCGACCAATAGGAATAGCTAAACTGTCTGAGGTATTTATGAATGGTGGATAAATAATGGTTTGCGGCTATTCTTGGGTTTCAATGTCTGAAAGCCAAGTTTGACGTTCTCTCTGTGAGGAAATGTCGGGTGGCAAAGTAGGTACATTGTCATGGGGTAACAATTTTTGTCCTCGAAATAACGCAAACCCAGATGTGCCACTGTGGGAGACAAACAACGAGGCCCTTGCGAAAAAAACACCTTTGATAGTGTCCGATCACTTCAGTCGCTTTAATTGCCCAACTCACCCCCGGCAGGATCTTGTCTTGTACGTCCGTCATGATGTCCTGCCACGCCTCGGGTTGCTGAGGCGCGTTCGCATGTAACAGTTTGTGCAGGTAGCCTGGCTCCACGGAGGGTAGCACGGGACGGTCCTTGACGCCCTTCAGGTAGTCCACGATAAAGTCAACCACCTCACCGGCAGCACGTCGGAACTCATCCGCATTCATACTGCGAATATACAAGTGCGCTCTTTATTGGTGAACTAATAAAAGTAATCAATATATGTCAATGCCTGATGTTGTAAAACATTTGAAAAAAAATATGTATGCCAATGACACGGCCGTATTCTTTGCATGACAAAACTCTACTCAAATTGGTAAAGCCCTGGAGGCTGACATGTTGAGGGTCACTCTGTCGTTGAAAGAGAACACACTTACTCGCAAAGGGATATACGTACGGCCTGTAATGCGCCCATTTGGGCTACAAATGTACGTACGGCCTGTAATGCGCCCAATTGGGCTACAAATGTGTTTAAAACAAAACTATATCAGTATGAAAGCGCATTTAAAATAGGATGTAAACGTCCACATAACCATCCTTTAAAAACTGGGCGTTTTTGTGTCGAGCTGTTGAGTGCTAGTTGTGAATCCTGCCGCACAGAATTCGTATTCTGCGGACGTGTAAGAAACAACATTTGTGTATTGGTGCTGCGTGTATTATGTGACACACACGACGTGTACAGATCATTAAAAAGAGACGGCTGGAACTACGTATGCGTATGCCGCAAACTATGCGCCGAGTCCGATGTAAACAACCGAGGTTTTTTGTGTCGTTCTTCGGGAACGTTAATACATTAGGTTGGCTTTCAACCAGATGTTGGAAATGGAAAAAACAAAAACTGTGGACTGGTACCATATTTCAATAGGGGGCGCTGTTCAAATTCGACGATTGTTAACACTAGATTACAGAATGGTGTACAAAATTACAAATATCCCTATCTGAGCTGCCTCTGTCCGTATTTCGAACAGGCGGAGTATTTTTTTTGGGGGGGGGGGGGGGTTCGCATTATTTTAAAGGAATTTCTATGGGGAAAAAATTGACAGAGCTGTTTTTTTTTACCCCCAACCTCCCCCCTGAATCCGCGCCTGGATTGTATGTTGAGGCCTATCACAGTGCGTGTACAGGAGGGTAAATCACCTCAACAGAGGGGTCCCCTACTCGGCTTCGATCTTCTGCCTCTAGAGCTTCTCGTCCCAAATAACTAGCTGCAGGCGCGAAAGAATATTTTTACAACCCAACTCCTGACCGGAAAACTAGCACACAATCTGATCTTCCTTGATCTGACTCTGCAGTCCAGTCCGGCGGATAACTGAACTTGGGACGTTTATAAGGTATTCGATTATCCACTGAATTCGTTTGGAAAGATCAGCACGTCGCACGCCGGGTAATACTGAGATCGCTTTTGGCCTGCACCGGCCATAAGTGTGAACCGTCAATGGCAGTGAACGCCTTGAGATAGGGCCCGTGATAATACTCACGCTGCACCATGTGTCATGTCACTCATATGCATAATTTATGCCCAGCACTATCAGTGCGATGTATTACTAGTGTAGTGTGAAAAATGGACCCTATGAAATAAAGTGACTCATTGGTTGTAGGCCTAGTGCGCGTGCCTTAGTGAAAATGATCTGGACAGTGTCAAAGTCACGTGCATGTGAGGGTAGACCATTATTAGGTAAAACAGACCAGATTTCGTAGCAGTACAAATTTCATATGACACCAGCAATAGTATTGAAGGTAGTGCACAATGTACATGTACATGTACACAGTGATCTCAAGGATGCTGCAGTGCGGAACAAGTATGGTCACCATCGTCAGGTTAGCAACACGGTAAGTGTAGTATTAGCAACCGTCGTTCCTTTCAAAGATTTTGTCAAGTGTAGTGTTATGACAATTCATATTTATAACTTGGACAACTCGGCGAACACTAACCGAACAAGTTGGTGTGATCATGGAGGTGTTTCCTACCTCCTTGGTGTGATGTACGACATTTCTGATGAATGCCTTGCCAAGTATGCTATCCAAATTCAGATTTCACGAGCGTGTATACGGAAGATTGTTTTTGCAAACACGGGCGATTATTCTGGGTACATGTATTTTGGTAAGAATTAGCCATTGTCCGAAGGCTCGTTTGTCCGTACTTGTGGGGTACTCGAACAAAGGGAACGGTAGCCCACAAGTGAAATCTTTAGAAAAAAAGGGTATTACCCCGAGTGAAATCTTTAGAGATAAAAGGACAACAATGCTCCTACCCCAGAACTCCCATCCGCTGGTGTTCGGATTAATGAACCTTTCTTCATTTTCGGAGTAATGAACCCCCGGTTATGCGACCTTCGGATCAGTAACTTCGGAGTCGGACTATCAAACCTTTGGACTATTGGGTGAACCCCAAAGTACCATATACGAGGCTATACCAGTCTATCCATCATGCCACTTTGTTGGAATACATGACTGATGTACAGGTAGGCCTGTACACATAATTACGTAAACCTTAGAATTTGTGGTTAGTTTTGTACAGTCTGTACTCCTCCATTGTCTCTGATGGTAATCCAGACTGGGACTTTGAGTGCTGAAAAAACATGAAAAACAAATTCAGGCCAACTTTACTAAACAGACAAAATTCTCCAATATTTTCATGAGGCAAAGACAACGTTTGAAGTCTCAAATCAATTTTTAAAGGAGACTTTTAGGTCTTCAATATTTTGCACCTGAGAGTGAAACCAAGTGATTCAATTTTACGCTTATATCATCTAGATATATTCCGAATCTCAGCTTAATCTGTCTGCAGTTGCAAACACTTGTGTTACACTTTGTACTATCACCAACGTAAATTTCGACTCGGATTTCTCAGCGCCGAGCAAAACAACACATGGTCTATACCACGGCCGAATTTGGCCGCAACAGTGACTGGCGTGTCATTAGCGTGACTCGGCATGACATCGCGTGGGTCTCCGTGTCAACCAATGAAAGCCCGCCAAAAAGGTTGAAATTTTATTAATTAATAACTCGTGAAGGAGGGGGTCGTACAATTTTTTTTTACTGTACACCATAATATGGATATGAACCTTATTAATATTCGTGAGGCTTGAAAAGATCGACAGATATTGCAAACACCATTTGTTACAGCTTTGACAAATGGACGTACCCTATCCTATTTTTCCAATTTTAATGAAAAAAATACTGAAAATATCCAAACGAATTTTTGGCACATCATTATAAGGGAAACAAACCCCGAAAGTGGCATGAAGATCCGGTCTTCCAAACGGGAGAAATTGATGTTCAAAGATTTTGCCCGCGAACATCAACATGTCTGTGTATAGCTTGTTCCATTCAAAATAAAGTATATGTATTCAGTGACACTGATACAAATCGGCCTTCGCAACCGTAAAGCCGTATTGGTCGAAGGTGCCACGGCAGAAAATGGCTGCCGCCGAATTTGTCTATTAAGAGGTGGGAGGATAACCCCGTAAATGATATTCTCGGGAAATCCGCGGTATCAGACAAAGACTGAAAACGCTATAGCCACAAGCTGTGTGGTGGAAGGCGAGGAAAATTATACACCCCTCCCCTCCCTACTTAAACGTACTAAAAACAAAAACCTAGAACAAGATTTTAAAAGCACTAACCTGTTGCAGTCCAAGCTCTGTGGAGTTATGATGCTATTTCAGACATCCTTGTACAAGTTTACTTTGTAAG